>BPLR01001486.1:0-89494 GCA_021605095.1 Caerostris extrusa
GGTAATGTCGCTCCGCGTCTGTGGCTTATCTTCAAGCTACACGCACCTCCTGGGTCGTGCTAAGTGAGTAACGTCTGTGCATCGCTTGCCTTAAGGCATCAAAGACAAATGTCTAAGTGTTTGCCAGCTGCATTAGAAAGAAAAAATATATATATTTTTAAAAGCACATTCTCGAAGAATGTTTTCCTGAACAGGAACAAATTACATTACTCTTACAAAATCGAGAAATGTAGTTTTTAATTTCGCGACATTTAAAACAAGCTCCTTTTTTTCAAAATATTTTTCTTTCGTCAATAGACAAATTTATAGAGTATTCACAAGTAGAGCTAAATGATCCGATGACTCACAAAAATGCAGTTGTTGAATTTTTTTCTTTAACATTGGTCGAAACTAACTCTGCCGCCTAAGGAATTCTTACCCTGTCTAATTTATTGCTTATTGAGCCGCGGTTGTTTACTCTATATAGAGACGGAAGGGGCAGAGGTCGAAAACCAGAAGTGTTGGCGAAATTATTGCTCATCATGGCTGCGCGTTCTCTTGATCTCAAGGACAAAGCTAAAAACTTCAGTAATTCTTCTATATTATTATAAGCCTTTTCATTGTCAGTTTTATTAAATTCTATAAGAATATCTTGTGAAAGGGCTTTTGTGTTCGCATTCATTTTCACGCAATTCCTTTTTTAGCAATCGAATTTTTTTTATTTGCACGAAATTTCCAAAGGGCAACTTTTCGGCATATGCTTCTGTATTTTGAATTTTAGTTTCAATACCGTCTTCCTCGTAAAGATGTTCTAATTTATTATCTATTTCTTTCAAAGTGTCCTGGCTAATAGTTAGCATTTCAACTAATTCTTCTAATTTATCAATATCTATTTCCTCATTGTTTGATAGTTCTAATTTTGTTAAAATCTTTGTAACGAATGTTCTAGACACACCACGTTTCTTTTTTAACAAACATAATTTCTCTTTACTGTTTTCGTCATTCGCCATTTCAAAATTAAAAGTATCTTGTCTAAATATTAACCAACTACGATCCCGGCAGGGAGGCCAAATTTTACCTCGCCGAAAACTAGAGCATTTTATATAAATTTCTCCTACCTTTCCAGTTCCCCAGAATATTAAGAGTGAGATATCGAAAAGTTCGGGAAGTAATCAATTCAAATACATATTTACAATACTTTTATTTACAAACACACAAAAAACGCATCTAACACTATTAACAAGAAAGTTCCAAAGTTCAGAGAGCAAAAATTTCTTAAACCGAAGCACGGTTACAGTTTAAGAGAGGTAAAGTCTTCACGTTACAAACAAGTCAAAAGCTCTAGATCGACATCATTTTCGACAATGCATACTATGCTGTTTTCATGGCATTATCTGCAGTAGCACCCTATATCGTTGAAATCTTGAATTATTTTTTGTATCATATAAAATCATATATCGCGATGAATATTATTTTATGAATTACTGGTCTCTCCAATTAGATTATTTTTTTATCGCATTTTTATTTTTGCACTAAACTAAATAATAACAAACAACCTGCTTTTTATATTTTATCTTTATTTATTACTACAAAAGCAATAAAAAAAAAGTGGTTGAAATAAATTTCTCACATTTATCTTCATTTTTTAACAATTGTCCAACACATATTACAATCTCTTTTTAGTAACATTAACAAAATAGTATCCAATATTATTTTTAAAAAAAAAAAAGTAATAAGTTAATTTGGACTATTAAATTATCAAAGAAAATCTTAAAATACAACTTTCTGTTAAAAGGAAGAATCATATTTTTTTAAACTATTTTTATTAAAAAATATTTTTTAAAAATTTATTGAAAAATAATTCTTTTCAAATATAATGAATATGTTCACATGTTTTCAATGAAATTAAATTAAGTCAGTTTTGAAAAATCACTAAAATATTTAATGCAAACAAGAAGAGAATTTCAAGTTTAACACAATGTAGGATATTAAACTTATATCTGTACATAATTCTTTTTCAAAAACAACAACATTTTATTAATTAAAATAGAAAACAGAGATCTTAAGGGGAATTGCAAACTTGATTATTGATATTAAATTAAGACTTCAATTAATTGTTGAGGATTGAGACATTTTACTGATAAACAATTAACTTCTTGAAGTATAAAATAGCATGAATGTAAAATAACATTTATTAATATTATTATATTATATTAAATTTTTTTTTATAAATTTGTAACAAACTGTACAAGAACATCATCTAGCTATTTATACAATATAAAAAAAGAAAAGAAACCAAATTAGTCTGATTCCATTTCAGCTTGATCTGCATCATCACCAGTTTTTCCTGTAGCATCTTTGTACTGCAAAATCCAGTCAGTAGGTTTTGTATCGGGCATAATCTAAAATAGCCAATATATCGTTGAATTTGAAACATAATACTTCTAAAAAACGTTCAGATATGTTAAGGCACACACAACTTAACTGTTTACATAAATCTACATAATAAGATGTATAATAATTTTTTTTTTTTTTTTATGCTTACACTATTCAAAAACATAGCACCTAATTTTATAAAAGGAAAAAAACATTTTTTTTAAAAGTATACTAATGAAATTAACAAAGAAATGGAGACAAGAAAAAAATATAATTTAATATACAACATGAATTTCGATTTTAAAAAACAATAATGATAGAAAGAAATTTCCACAATCAGATTTATTTAAAATAATTTAAGAATTTTTCAATAGTCATGTGCTGTAATTAATATTAAAAAATGGAATTTTCTATCCAAAAGTTTATTTTTTTTTTCAATAAATATTTTTAAATAAATAATAAAAAAAGACTAATATTACCTAGTTGTTGAAAAGTACTAGAATGTGATTCTATTTGTCTACAATTTATAATATTTACTTTTATCACAAATAATAATATGTGGAATAAATATTACTAACAATGATACAAATAAAAGATTAAAGTTTTTCAGTAAGTTGGACAATTTTTCACAATGTGACAATTTTCACGCACATCAATGTAAAAGCAAAATTCTTAAAATTACATGTTATTTGGATTCCCCTAAACTTCTTTCCGGTTTGATGAAACTTTTGAGTACATTTCTAAGAATTTTTAAATCAACATGTCAATTCTGAATATGGTATAACTTTTCAAAACTCTCAATTTAATGTGTAATTTTAAACGTAATAATCAATACTTATATTTAAAGTTACAAATTGTTTATAAAAGCATAAAAAGTTTTTTTCTTATAGGAATGCATGATATTTTTCTTTTCAAATGGTGTTAAAATATTTGTAAATAGATGATGAATGGTATCAATTCAGCCTTCATCAAATTTTTGCTCAAATAAACAACCTTTTCACATTTTTAATAATTAATATATTTTGAAAATTTTCATCAATCTTTTTCATTCTGGTTATTCATGTGCTTGTTATCATTTTTTATATGCATGTTTTGCAAATTTTAAATTTAGTTCTGGTTAATTGCTGAATATTCTCCCACGTTCAGGTATTGCTCTGATAAATAATTAAATGCACAATATAAAGTCAGGAAATCTACAATATTCTAATGAGCAATTAGATGTTAACACTTTTCCAAAAATTGACCAAGTCCTGTCTTTTCTTTTGTTTTAAGTTACATAACATAGTCATTTATCCATCTAATCTCCCCAATCCATCTGCAATACAGAATAAAACTTTTCTCTCGACTCATCTTCCTGTCACACTTTATGATTCATTTATAAATTTCGAATGAAATTTCACCAATCATTTTTACAACAGCACTCTTATATCCATATAATTTTTAAAGAATTTAAACTACTCATAATCCGAGTAGAAATAAATTAAGAATTTCCAAAATCTTACCTCACAAACAAAGTTCAGCAAGTCTTCTTTAAAAACTTCCTTATGTGCTCGTTCCCCCCACGTCAATTCAATCTGAGGGGGTTCTTTACTTATTTCCCTGCGTTCCAAGTACATTTCTTTGACTAGGTTATTTGTGACATATTTTTCCACATCACCAAATATAGGATGGGGCTTTCTTTTGCTAAAAAAATTTTTCAATGATTAATTGGGAATAATATAATTTAAATACTGTTGAATCATTTAGCAAATAAAACATTTTTAAGAGTTTAATTCTTAAACATTAAGGAACATAATACTGCCCTGATAGGGTACATTTTGTCTATAAAATTGGTATGGTAAATAAAACAGTGAGAAAGAAAAGAAAAGTATGCTTTTTTAGAACTGAAAATTGATTAAATCGCAACATTTATTGAAACAAAAGATTGTATAATTTGTTAATTATGTTTGATGAAATTTATATAAGTTGCATCATCAAAAAAAGTTGATACAAGTTGAAATACTCAAAACTTTTTGAAAATTATTACTAAAATCTTGAAATTATTTATGAATTTTTGATAATAGGAGACGCGATTGAAATAAAAAAATTGTGGATAATGATTTTAAAATACTGGCATTATCACTTCAAAATATTATGTTAAGACTAGTTTCATTGAAGAAATAATTAATACAACATATTAAATACGAATGCCCCTTTTAACAAATGCATTTTATTACTAACACAAAGATGTTTATGTAATCAAATTATAAAGCATCAATATCAAATTATATCTTAGCATCACCAAAAACATAAAATTTGTGGTGAACTACATCATATTCTACATGGCTCCTTTTTAAGCTAACGTAAACAAATGAAACGGAAAGAAAAAAAAAAGTATTATGGAACAATCATAGCTTTTGGCATTTAAAAATAAACCTTTTAACTTACTTGATGAAACAATATTATGAAATTGAAATCCTGGATAATATTTAATAAGATCCAATTTTGTGTCACATATATTTGAAGGATAAAAGGTCAAGTGTAAATGTATTATATTTACCAAACTTAGATTTCTATTACTTAAAATAACTGAAATTGACCAATAAAAATGTAGATATTATATTAGCAATAATAAAAATTATAATTTTTTTTTAAAACTACAGTGTAGCTTATTTATTTTGTAGCTTACTTAATTGTTGAGAATTTTTTCCTTTGAATATCAACATTAACTCCTGCTTAAGGAAAATTTATTGATGATTTTTATGAAGTAATACAGGAAACATTCTTAAAACAAGAATTTCAGAAAAAGACTTAATGGAAGCAGTCTTAACTCAAAAAATTCTACAAGGTGCATCGAAAAGTTAATGAATGAATGGCCTAATATCTGAACAGCAACAAAAGTCAGATGCACTGCACAGTTACAGACATGAAAGGCAAGAACACAAATCATAATTAGTGTGTGCCACAATACAATTGTGAGTAAAAAAATTATATTCAACTACAAACAATAAAAAAAAAAAAAACTGTGATGCAGACATGGAATATTTATTGAAAGCTTGAAAATGAGAACAGGATTAGTTCAAAGGATGGAAAGGAGTTCAAAGAATGGATGATAAAGCCATTCACCGATGGCTATTAGCTGAAGATCACTATTAGCCATTGTTGAATGGCCAAAAGACCTTTTTACCAGCTTCCGAGACAATTTTGAACATTGCTGGAAGTATATCATATGAAACACTTATTATTCTGAAAGTTAATGTATATTTTTTTATTTCGATAGCATTCCCCAAACTTTTCAAATGTACCTTGTATACATAATTATTGAATAAAAAAAACTTATTTTAGCAAAAAAAAAAAAAAAAAAAAAAGTAAGTATATTTGTTAAAAATGCAACCAGTATCAAAACATCTTTCGATTAAATGCTCATAGTTTATTTTGCTTATTTTTTTTAATCTTATATGTTATTTAAAACACAGCAACAAATAAATATTTAAAATCATTTATAATTATATCATATTTAATGATTTCATTTTTTTATAAACAAATGGAAATGTGATTTTAAATTTTAAAAATCTTTGAAAATTATTAATTGAAATATACTGAAAAATTATTAGAAATGGTGCTTTATTTATGAAAAAATATCTTATTAAAAATTACAAAAGCTGTCATTTAAATTTCAGATTATTTTATTATTTACTGTTTAATATTATTATGGTATTAATACTAGTAAGTATTTCTTAACCTAAAATAAAGATGATAAAAAGTTTTGCTATAGATAAATACCAATTAAAGAATATGAATAGTTTATATTATCAATGTTAAAGATTTATTTACTTGACTTCTATTCCAAGAGGCTCCAAAGCTTTCCATAATTCATCTGAAATATTATGAAATTAAGTGTCAGTACAACAGAAATAGATGCAATCTCATTAAGTAAGCAATTTTTTAAAAATAAAATGATGAACTGAGCTGTAGTGTATTTTTATAATGAAAGGTGGATAAAAACAAACTCCACCTATTACGTACAAGATCAAGGGAGCAAATCGGAAGCTAGTTTGCATTTCAATGAAATTTGATAATTTTCTTCCTTTTTGTCAGATCTTACATTTTCTTTCTCTCTAAGATATACACTTTTCTAGTGTAATAGGCTTCTATTTTAAATTCCACATGGAAAAGCTCTTTATTATGCATCAATCACTTTGATATAAAAAGATATTAAAATAGAAAAAAAAAATTATACTACTTTATCTCAATCACGGACACTGAAAAAAAAAATCTCGGCAAAACAAGCCAAAGACAATAGGTGAACAGCCACAAATGGTTCACGGATTATATGAAAAAAAGAAATATTGATTATCGATAGTTAACACTGATACTTTATAATATAATCATATTTAATATTGCTATTAAATATTCAAATAAATTAAATAATATGCTTATAATTTTCCTCTTGCATTATTACCTTCTCTGTAGTTATTGTTTCATATTTTTAAAAGATTTTTAAATATCAAGATTTTTATTTGATTTAAAGAAGAAATGTATACAAGAACAACCTATATAAAATAATATTATGTAATGAAATAGTTCTCTTTAACTTGTAATGTTTTTTAGATAAAATTTTGAAAATACTGATATAAAATGGGAGAAGAAATTACACCTAAAAATACATAATTTTATTTACTGCATACCTTCTTGAATTGAATTTTCATTCATAAAAATTAAAGCCAGGATGTAAAATACTAAGCCCTGTTTCTGACAATCCAAAGGCGAGCTGAAAGTAATATTAAAAAAAAAAAAAAATTAAACTACACATTTATTTCAAAACTAATTTTTTTTTTCAATTTAAACTTTTTATTTTAGATGATTAGAATGCATTAAATAATAAAAAGTTGTATACTGTAAAATTTTAAAAGTAATAAACGTAAATAAATTAAAAGAAATAGACATGAAAGTATATTTACAAACTTGGGGTGAATTAAAAGTCATAAAAAAATTCACAAAACTTTTAACAAATAAACTAATTAAAACAATTCATGAGAAATAGCTATCATTCTAAAAATACATGATTACTCTTAGTATTACAGGAAGAAAAGGCAATAAATATATTATATTCTTATAACTTAAAAATATAACCACAAAATTTTTTAGGTAATTAATGAAATCTTTTTCAAAAGTTGTTTTGCTTTTGTAGCAATAGACATCATTTTTAAAAACTCAAAAGAGAGATAAAAAACATTTTAAAAGAATTTTTAATCTTTTTATTTGGTTATAATGAAAGGTGTTAAAGTTAAATTAAAGAATTCTATAAAAAATTTATGTACTTCTGGTCACCATACTCTGTCAACATTTAAATTAAAAACCCGGCAAAACTGCAGCAAATATGCCATTTAAAAAATATTAATAAAAATATAGAAATGTAGTTTTATTTAGTTAAATATAGAACAAAAGTAAGTAACAAATTTAACAAAAAAAAAATATTTCTTTTAGGGACACATTTTAAGAAATTTTATGATTGAATGTAATAATTGATTTTTCTGTTCCTTTCCTTTTAAAAACTCTTAAAATTTTTTTTTCTTAAATCTTAAAAATTATTACGATTGCTTTAGCTTTTTAACAATTAATGAGTAAAAGCAATATATATATATTTTTTAATATTACAAATGGTGATGATTTTCAAAGAAAATATGCAGCAAAATGAAATTTTACTGAAAAATATTGATGGTATCTTTTCATTAGAGCATTAATTGATCATTGGCTACTGGCATTCTCTTACACTAGAACTGTAGACAAATACACATGGGAGTATACTAATGTTAAATAACCCAAGAATTTTATGAAGCAATTGGCCAAAATACTACAAAGAGCACTACTGGCACTGCAGCTAATACTGACAAAGATTGTTAAATGATGCTTAAATTAACTTTCATAAACATAAATTGATCCTTAAACACTATTTTGAGGAATTTAAAACAGCAATCTGTTTATAGTTTGAAAGTTGGACAATTCAAAATGAACTACAGACCAAGTGACTTGATATGGATTAAATTCAGCAACACACATAAAAATCGGCACTTATTTAACATAAAATTTTTGAACACGAAGTTTCTTGTGCCTTGCAAGGCGATTAAGATGGCTTAATGGTTCTTAAAGCCACATTGGAACTCTGTTAACATGTATGCCAGTTGTCCTAAACTGTGTTTATTTTTAATAAATTTTTCCAATGAATTTACCATATTGTCGCTACATTAAGGGGAATTAATAAAATATGAATAAACATATTTATCGATTTGATACTTTAAGCGTCAAAATATTTTAAAGAGAATTTAATTGTAATGCAAACATATTGCAGCAATTCTAATACTGAAATTATTGCATTAAATACAAAATTTTGTTTATCATTGAAGTGATACATAAAATATTCATATAATATATATACAGGGTCATCATTTCTGTAATAGTATAACATTATAAGTTATACTATTACAGAAATGATGCCAGATAAATCTTTTTCAATAAATTTTATCAATTTATTTAATAAGAATAAATTAATAAAAACAATAATTGAAAGTTTTTTGAACATAAAACTTTTTAAATATAAAATACTTACTATTCAGCAAATTCCTGGATATCATATTGCTGACTTAATATATTTACAAGTAAATATTCATTTTTACTATTTCTCAGCTCCATAAGTTCAAAACCAAAAGTCTGGAAAAAAAAATTACAGGTATAATACTTATAATTACATATTCTAATATAACTATAATAATGATTAAATAATATTTCATATTAATAATTCAGCAAAAATCAAAAGTATAAATACAAATTTTCACTTTTATTAACTCAATGAAAAATATTCATAATTCATCCTGTTATTAATTTACATCCTATATAGCACATCATATCAGATTAATATAACATTAAAATGAATAACTTTGCATCAATATTTCTTTATTCAAAAACAGAGTAATAAACACCTAAAGATTAAAAATAATATAATATACAATCAACTTTTCATTTCTCATGTACTCAGATTCAAAAATTTGATGATAAACTCAAATAATATTTAAAATTACTAAACAGAGTAGTTTTTAAAAACATTTGAATAATAAGTCTCTAACAAGAGACTTATTAATAAAATGGTCAGTGTGAAAAACTGAGACAAAAATATACAAAATTTCCTTAAATGAAATAGAAACATATAAAAATATACGATTTTAAACCAAGGAAAAAGAAAATACAAAATAAGATAAACACTATGACCAAAATTTAAAAATGATGGTATTCTAAGGTTTCCTAATTTTAAATATCCTGTTTTAATTTTCTGATACAAACAGGTAATTTATTTAAGAAAAATGTTTCACTTAAAATCAGTTAAATTATTTATGTTCTTTAAATATGGAAATTAAAAAATATAGATCAATAGAAATCCTATAACAATAATTATTCATAATGATAGTGGGAAAAGTTTAATCACTGAAGAAAGCCATTGTAAAATGTTTATACATTTTAGATCAAAGAGAAATCTGGTGCTCGGTACCACAGGTTTTCGTGGTTCAAATCCCAGAGGTGTCATCGATATTTATAGTGGTTCAGAATCCACTTTAAATCGTAATACTACGACTATATAGTGTTGTGGGCGTAGTGTGACTCCTGTCTGTAGCCTATCTTCAAGCTACATGTGACCCCCCGGGTAGTGCTAAATGAGGTGCAGCCCTTGCTTATGGCATCAAGATTAACTGTCTCTGTATTGCCAGTTGCATAAGAACAACAACTCAAAGAGAAAACATTTTACTAAACAAAAAAATTGCTGCATCTTATTTCATCACACTGAAGAAAACAAGTTGAATATTTATATCTTACATTAAATAAATGGTGAAAAAAAAAAATTCTACTGTGAAACAAAATTTTGTGAAGTAATGATAACACATAAATTATCTCATTTGCTACTTCATAATATGATAAATAAAATTTTTATAAAACTATACTTTTATAAAAATTTTATCTTTTTTATTCAGTATATACAACTAAACCATAAAGGAAAATAACAGACATTATAATAAAAAGTTATTAACTTTTTGAGGATAGCTGCAGCTTTTTTTTATGACCTCAGGAAATGTTTGTGAACTTTCACCCTGGTAAACGTGTTGGATTATATCTAAAAAAAAAAAAATGGTTATAACATAAAAAATAAATTATCATAGTGCATGCTAATAAATTCAAACTGCTATAAAAAAGAAAAACAAAAGTTCCATAGTATCTTTTAATTTCTAATTATTTTTTTTTGAAAAAAAAAAAAAAAACAATTAAAATTGGCTATTTTTGTTTGTTTTTTTCTTAATAGAATATTATTTTCAAATAAGCATGGATAGAACAGATTTAAAAATTTTATATGTACTTTTTAAAAATTCAATAAAAATATACTAAAATAGAAAATAATAATAAAAGAAAAATATTCTTAATTGTATTATTTCAACTATTAAAGATCAAAAGTTACCCAAAATTTATTTAAAAAATAGTTAATATAAATGTATTAAGATTAGAACTTAATTTGAAGAGATTTCATGAATCTTTTATTTTTAAAACTGGAATGTAATATAATAATTGTATTAAACTTTGAGCATATTGTTATAATTAAAGTTTTTTAATGTGAAAGATGCTGAACTGTTCATGTTCACTTAAGTTATGAAGTTAAGTTCACATAGTATGCAAATAATTTTTTTTAATTTCACCATACCTCGTTTTTTGATAGCCTTTTTGCTTTTGTTTGCAGTTAGTATATAAAAAACACACCGATTGATCTAAAAAAAGAAGAAAAAAAATTGAAAGAAAAATAGTTGAAATTAGAAATCATTTTATTTCAGATAAATCTCCAAAAAATTAAGAGAAAAAGAAACATTATTGCCAAGTTCTTTAAGCAGATTTCTTGTGTGATTTATTAGCCTGAACAAAAAATTAATTTAAAAAAAAAAAAAAAACTTGGGAAGAAAAAAAATGATGAAAATTAAATAAAATATAAGAATTAAATTTCAGTAAATTGATGTTTAATCAAATGGAATTATTATTTCTTATTTTGTTAAATATTATTTCTTGCTTTAAATTGTTTATACTTTTTTTCTTTTTTCTTTCCCTCTTACAGGTTTTTTATACGTCAGATTCCTTTGAAAGGAAAGATAAATAAATCAATATACATAAAGCTGTCAGTTATTATCAAAACATAAGAAAATTTTATAAAAATGTCACTAAAGAATTATGAAATTTTATCAAAAGCTATGTGATAAATATTATTTTAGAATTTGTTTTTATGATAATTGAATCAGAAATGAGTATCAAATTAACAGGTCGGTGAACATAAATGTGCATACGATGTTAAGATGATGTTGTTATGAATATACTATTTAAATTTAAGAAAAAAATTTTCAATAGTAAAAATAATTACATTTTATTATGCACATAATGCACTACTAAACAATCTTTTATTTTTTAATATACATGGCAAATTTATTATTTTAATCATTCAATCATTCTTTCTTGGTGCACAATACGTATTAAGTAGTTTTGCCATTTGCAATTATGAGTTATAACAAACTGTGTGCATTATATTTTAACTTGCATCCTTAGAAAGCAATCTTTCCAGTCAATTTTGCTTGCAAAATTGATAATAAACATGGTTTCTGAAAGCAAAATTAAATATTTGTTTTATTAGAAACTGTAACAAGTTTGCTTAAAACTAAATTATTCTTCAGAAACTTTTTAATAGCTCAGTACTTTATGGCATATTTTTTTACTATAACATTTTACAAAAGAGCTACAAAAATTCACAGAGAAAGATAACTTTTTATGTAAAACAATAAACACAAACTTTTCTGAGTAAATATGTAACAGATGTCTCACATTTATCGATATTAAAAAGTTTATAGCTATGAATTAATTTTAAAGAAAGTATTAGCACTTTAAACATTTAACTGAATGATTAATTAATAAACAATTTAAGTTTCTAAATCCCACAAACAATAAGTATAATACATTTTTAATTAAATATTCATTTTGCAGAATTAGAAATTACATTTTTTTTTTTTTTTTTTATCTAGTAAGCTTTGATATCAATCCTATTAGAGTAAAAATAAGAAATTTTAAATAACAGCAGAGACTTTTGTAAATTAAAATTTATAAGATTAAATTAAAATGCTAATACTTCAGATGTACTAGATGATGCAGAAGATGAAGACTCCACAATAGATGCTCTCTTTTTATTTTTTTTCTGTGAGGCTGCATTTGAAGTATGTGAAGCTTTTTGAGATCGATATAGTGCTGTTTTCTTATTACTTCTTGGCTCTTCCTATAGAACAAATATGATTAAAAATTACATACAACTTTTAATGCACCATTTCTATAAATTAAGGTAAAATCACAATAATGGTGCCAACACCAAATAATTTTGCTTCAAATTGAACAAACATATTAGAAAAACTATTTGTTAATGAAAACTTTCGTTTCTACATTTTTATACATAGATACTACTGCTGGTCGCAAAACTTTTTTTTTTTTTTTAACAGTCAGAAAAATTTTTAAAATTTTTTATCATAATAATTCCTCCTTTAATTAAAATGAAATAAAATAATTACAAGGTTTTTCATCTTTCAAATTTTTTAACCGCTATATTACATTTAAGGATCTTTTAAGTGATGTTTTTATTTTTTATTTTATTTGAATCCTTGTATCTTTCTGTTTTTGGCAATTAAGCAAATAGTGAAGCATTTAAGAATAAACAAAAATATGAAAAAAATTACATCTGAATCTGAAAAATCTCGATCTCTCGAACAGCCTGGTTGAGAAAAGGGAAGGGTTGTATCTTGAGAACCAACAGAACTTCTTGTTCTTCGAGGCTGAAACTAATTAAAATTTCATTAGATATCTTCCTAAAAATTTGAAGCATACTATTATTTTTAGTTTATATATATATACAAACACACACACACACATGTGCATGTGTTAATTTTATGAAAAATATTTTTATACTAAAAAGTTTTAACCATTATATAGCAATAAATTATAAATTATTATTATTATAATTATATTAATATATAATTATTATTGATGTGTATTGTTTAAGAGTTCTTGCATGTTTTTCAAAAATTTATATCATCTAAAAAAGTTTTATCAATTTAAATATGCATTTATATGTTAATATTTAATTATAATTCATAAGAAGAAAAATATATCTTCAAGAATTTAAAATTAAATTACATTTTTAATTTGAATATACATATGCATGACTATATTATGTCTCTGTAATTACTAGTAGATTAACCTCTTACTGTTTTACAAAAGAAAAATGAATAAACAGATAAAAATAACCTGAAAAGCACTATACTATGTATACATCCAAAATCTACTTTATTTGTTGCTATGATGCTTAAAAGCTATTACTGTCAATCATAATTTCTTCACAATATATTGACTTTATGCCATAACTATTCCCACATTGATTGAAAACTTTAATCATTTAATTATGAAACCAAAAAGTAATTGTGAAATCAATTTCATTCCTTAAAACTGTATTTGAAATAAATTTTTCAATTCTTTTTTTTTTTATGAAAAATGGTTTACAGTAATTACCAATAAATTGGCCATTCATATAAAATGTTAATACAAATTTATTTTAAGAATTTGCCTTATCATAAAATATGGAAGTAATAATAAAAAAAAAAATATAGTAACTTATTTAAAAATTAAATCTAAAATTATTCCTAATTTCACATAATTTAAATTTCAAATTTATAAAAAGGTAAGAAAAAAAAATAGCAATAAACAGATCATTTATTAAATTACGTTAAAGAACAAATATGCAAGAATTAATATATTTAAAGTTTATATATTATGATGAATCGAGCTAAAATTAATATATTTTAAGCTCGATTCATCATAACTTTCTGATATAGATGTTTTAGTAATAACATAAATAAAAAATTTCCTTGTCATTTCTCTTTTTTCTTTTACTATCGCAACAATCTTTAAAAAGTGAAAAATAATTTTAGGAATATTAATATTTAAAACATATGTAGTACAACTGATAACTTGAATAATCTTCAACTTTTACAATATCTTTTTTTTTAATAATGAGATAAAAAAATTAAGCATTCAAAAAATTAAATTTAAGTAAAAATAAAATAAAAGATCTACACTTGAAACTGGTGAATCTTGACTGTCTGAAGAATTTAGGGATGAAAGAGCAGCAGTTGTATTCTCAGAACATGTTCTCTCAGTCTGAAACAAATACAATAAATTACCACATACTAATGCAATTCTATATCAATACATTTGCTATTATAATTATATATATATATATTTATATATATGCATTTACTAAAATAAAAGGGCCAAATAGCTTTTCAATACTTTTTCATGAAATGAGTACTATTTCACATTTTAATATAAATGCTGCCTCAGTATTATCATAAAATGACCAAATAAATCAATCCTGAAATGTCACCAAATCACCAAAGTGAGTCAAGATTTATTTGTATGTTAAAAGATTTAAATCCGAGTTGCATAACTTTACATTGTCTGTATATACTCATTGTACCCTTTATTTACAGGGTGCATGCACACACAAAATTTACAAAGTTATAATTTATATACATATATATATATATAATTTTTAATTGTATATAAAAATATATATATAATGAAAAATTAATACATTGTAATACAAAATAAATTAAGAGTATTGTATTGGAAATATATAGATTTAATAGGTATTTTTATATTTGAGTTAATTTTTGCAATATCCAAGAGCAAAAGTTACAAGTCAGACAGCATCTATAAATCAGTTTCTAATAATCATGCTTAAAAATGTTCTTTTAATGCATTAGCCACCCAAGTTACTTTGTTGAGCCCAACCTTAAAATGAAGTATGTTTTTGCAGCCCAGTAAAATATATAATGAACTTTTATTTACCAATAGTGAATGCCTTCCTATTGTCTATCATGTCTAATAAGCAATGGTGAACATTGTGAATTTCTGTTCATTCTTTTATTGTGGCTCATTATATTTTATATCTTTCTACTAAATTAGCTTTTCTATTCATTTTTAACATCTAGCAGTTAAGTATTTTCATATTTTATTCAAAAAATTTGAAAGCAAAAATATACTGCTGATACTAACAAAATAATTTTAAATAAAATCTTCTAACCTCTATTTCTGGCAAAGCAGAAGATTATGCAACAAAAAATAGTCATATTATCTTACTATGAAAAGCATAAAATTAAATAGCATATAATAAAATGTTACATATTTATCTTAAATAATTATATATATTTATCATTTTCATATTCTGACAGATTAAAAACATCTTTTGCCTCTTGTTTATATGTAAAACATATTTTGCCTATAGTTACAAATCTTCATGTTACATAAAAATTAATTAGAATATATATATATATATGTATATTTTAAAAATTATTTCAGTGAAAAATTTGCTGATCAGATAGTAGTAACTCGCAGCAAGTAAAACAATATAGAAGATTTAATTCTCTGTGTGAATAAGCAAAATATAAGAATTAAAAATGACAAAAGCCTCTGAAAAATATGGAGGGTTTGGCAAGTATGAATCTCTATTGAAAGCAATACTACTGTGTCCAAAGTAACACCAATTTTCAACTTAAAATTCAGGCTCTTATGGAATTTCAATTTTTAATATTTTTTTCTTTTTTTAGGTTGCTGGCATTGTCCTTGACATCTGTGTAGGGGGTTATCATGCGAGAGATGTGTTTTTCGGTGTCATTGCTCTGCACGGCCCTAACCTGCAAAATTATCACGGTGAATCTTCAAAACTGAAGACAAGGAGAACTTAATACTTGTATCATGGAAAAGGAGTAACTGGATGGAAAAGGAAAAACCTCGCTTAATACTGTGCCTAAAAAGTAAGACTAATTTTCAATTTAAATTTCTCATTGCTTATGAAATTTCAATTTTTTTTTTTCTTTTTAGGTAGCTGGCACTGTCCTTGACATATGTGTGAAATTTGACGTCAAAAATATTCATTAGTGTTTGAGTTACGCTTGGCTTTGTGAGACACTAAAATTGATTCCGGCGAATTTTGAAATGTCTGAATTCATTGAGAAGAACTTGCATTAAATTTTGTTTGTGGAAACTTATAAAATTTTGCAGAAAGCATTTGGGTGAACATTCCTCTATCGGAAAGAAATGTTTAGAAGTGGTATAAACAGCTCAATGAAGGCAGAGAATACGTTGAAAACGAAGAGCCCTCTGGTCGACCATCAACCTCAACCGATGAAGCTCACATCCAAAAATGAAAGATTTGGTGCTTGCAAACCATCGATTTACAATTAGAGACCTTGCTGATGACGTTGGAATTTTAAAAGGATCGGTCTATTCCATTTTCGGCCTCAAACGCGCCAAATCTCGATTGATACCGAAAACACTGAATGCGCCAGCTCACACTGCATGGATTCTTTTATGACTTTTTGCCAAAATTTAAACCCATATCATTCCACAACCCCGTATTCACACCTTGTGACTTCAGGCTATTCCCTAAACTCAAAAGACCACTCTGGGGACACTGTTTTGAGTCGAATGAAGAGATTCAACATGAATCGCCGTGAGCTTTGAATGCCATCCCTGACAATGACTTTTAGCATGCATTGAGGATTGGAAAAAAAGTTGGCATGAAAAGTTGCATTTGGAAGGGATTACTTTAAAGGTGATGAAATAAATTTGGAAATGTAAATAAAGTGTTTTTGAAAAAAAAAAAAATTTTTTTCTTACGTTTCGGGCACAGTAGTAATTTTAAAATTCTTATTTCACAGAATTTGAAAAATATATATATATATTTATAATAGAAAATTATTTACATGATTAAAGAATTAGTATAAATACCTGTGATGAATCTTCAGTATTATTTTCACTTGTGCGCACACCAGTTGATTTTCTAACTTGACCTCTTCTAGGATTAAAAACTGATGAAGTTACAGTAGATAGGGCCTGCAGAAGAGTAAATATTGCTCATAACTAAATGCATAAATATGATATAAATTACATTAAAATTTATAAGTACTTTAACTAAAGGAAATAAATCTCAGTTTCAGGCAATATAAAAATAATCATTACTTTTTTTAAAAAAAATATTCCCACGTTTTAATGTTTTTGCAAGCAGTTATTTACCTTAAAAGTAAATTTTAGTTACTATTAAATAGAATGAAAAATGACGAATATATAAAGAAAAACAAGGTGTTTCTAATAAATCAGCTAAATAGTTTACATTAAAAAAAGATTTTTAAAAGAATGATTCTAAAAATTAAGTGAAGAAAGCATATTTTAATAATATTCCCTATTATTGGTAATCATTCAAAGTAAAAAAAAAAGGGGTAAAATGCTACAACAGTTTCTGAACTAGTGTGAGAAAAAAATATCTTCAACTTCCTATGCATTAAATAAAACAAAATGCTGTAGAATTTGAAAAATATTTATTTAGAACATTAATATATATTCCAGTAAATTAGAATTAAATTATGTAAAGATTATAAATTGGAGGAAATGATAAGCAAATAAAATCAGAATTTTACATTATACAATGATTTTAGCATTTTAATATTAGTGTCTTAATATATCAACAAACCTCATTAGCACTTCCTTGATTTCTCATAGATTTTCTTGCCGTTCTTGGGGTGGATGTATTCATTGTTAATTATACAGAAAATGCTAAAAAGAGGAAGGAAATATTCATAAGATTCAATTAAATAAAGGTAAATTTTTAGTTAATAATATTACTTAAAACATCGTTTTCAAACCTACATTCATAACAAAATGATAAAATTCCTGATGTGTCTTTTCTATCATTTCTTTTTTCATTATTATAAGAAATGCTGCAGTAAAATTGATATTTTGTTCAGTTTATTACATATTATTAACATTATATAAATAACAGACTTTTTTGTTCAATATTAAACATTTAGAATATCAAAAGAACTAGCTTTAGAATTTACCATTAACTAATATACGCATTAAACTATAATGATGATTAACATGCAAAAGTCAACTTTTGCTTCTAAAAATAAAATTCACTAAATGTTTGTTTGTAATAGAATTCTATTTTTAACCCATGGCAAGCATAAATTTCCAAGTCATGTAAAGTCAAATCAAGCCCAGATATATATTAGAAGATATTATTAAGTTCCTTAAAGTTTGTCATTAGTTCAAGTCTTTGAACTTTGATTACATAGGCACCAAAGTAAAATTTTTTTCTCACAAGAAAGTTACTTTGAAAGTAATACGATTTTTAATTTTTTTTTCTTTTAAAAATAAGAATAGTTTACAATGCATATTCAAAACTGCATGCTTATCTACTTAAATTTACATTTGAATAAATAATTAATAGAATTAATGCAATGTTTTTACTCCTGAATAATTGACTCCATCTGAACTTAATTATCTGAAAAAAAATGAAATGCAATTGAAAATCAATATGGCCACGTATACCATTTTATAGCCACAAATAAATGTATTCTTAATAGCAGAACTCCATACATGGTACCTTTGCTGCTGTTTCTTTGTAATAACCTGCTTGTTTTTTTTAAAATAAAAAAAGAATTTTGAGCATACTATGTAGAAATACCTCAGTTGTCAATTTGCCATGACAAATGGAGAAAGTTAATTACTTATAGAGAGGATTAGCCACAATAGTGTTCAGCTGCCCTTCACTGAATAGAATATAGAGTCGACCATATGTTGTTGTGCATCTTAAGACAATAAGTGTTTTGCAAATATTAGGAAGCATTCCGCACAGCGGTGTCTTTCAATTTTTATTTTCTAAAATTATTGCAAAACATGCAGTCTAATGATTTAGCAATCTACAGACTAGAATAGCCAACAACATAATTTAAGATTTTTAAATTCCATACTCATCCAAAAGAAGAATTATAGCAAAAGGTGATTGTGAATACCCCTGAAGTCTTCTAACTGGAAGTCAAATTTTTCAGAAATTGTACATGAAACAAACTAGGTCAGCTTCACGCACTTTTAAAGCAAAAATTGCAACATAAAACTTCGAAAGCATCATATGATCTACTTAATATGTTGTATTTAATCACTGTCAAAAAAAAAATCATATGAACTTTTTAAACATGCTTATTTCAAAGACAAAGATTTAGGATTGGTTTGTCACTCTACGATCATTTGTGCACACATTAGGCTAATTAAATTAGACTGGGACCTACTGTTTAACATGGATTCCAAACCACTAACAAGCATCCGTACCACCTCCAGGATTCAAACCTGAAGCCTGCGTACCAACGGCCAGAATGCTAGCAAATTGACCATTAGGCAGCTTAACAACAGAGAGGTAAACAATTTTAGAAAAGATATAGATTTTCGGAACTGGTAGCCTCAAATTTTCAAACACTAACATCTTTGACTGTTTCTCTTATGACATGTCATTTTTACAAAATTTTACAACATGAGAATGCCAACTTTAATAAGCTTACATATCTTTTGAATGCAATCAAGACAATTTAAACTCATTTTATCAATGACTCTTACAATATTTTTAAGGGTTCTTTTAACTACTGTCAGTAATAGAGACAATTGTAAGGTTGAACTTTACAACTGGATCAAACATGGTTTAGACTATGCAAATATTATTTGTGTAAGAAATTTTCTAAATCCACAATTATACACAGTTAATTCTAAAAATTGATTATTTTTTTAATTCTGTTCTTGAGTGATGAAAATTTTTTTACTAGTGTAGCTATGCGTAAAATTGCCCTTTGAAATTTTGAACACATAAACTTGAATGAAACAAACATTGTTACAATATTAAATTTAAAATTGAACTCACATAAATATAGTTTTTCTCCCAGTTGCCTGAACAAAAGTGAATTAAATTATACCTAAATATATTTTGTTTTATCTAATAGGATAAAAAGTATGTTAATTATAGGTATATTTCAATTTACAGAATTCCAGGCAAAATGAGTGCACCCGATAATTTTTTTAAACTATAGTACAGATTCCTTACATTATGAAATAACTGTGAATGTAAATTACAATATGAAGCAAAAATAATTATTTAAGTGATTAAGCTGAATTTAAAAAATACATTTTGTTAGATATTAGAAATGTTATCATAACAAAAGAAAATTAATTAAATGATTGAAATTTTTAACACAAAGAATTAAACTATTGTTCATTTATCTCTAAAAACAGTAGAATTTTGTTTGGTGTAATGCTAAAAATTAATATTTAAAAAATCAATGCTTAGCCACTGAAGTTAAACAAAAATGTATGCTTTGCTTTTCATATCAACTTCACATTTTTTTTTTCCTCCATTATTATTTTCTTTTGAGATTTATCAACTGAAACAATTTGATTAAACCAGAAAATGAATTATATATATATATGTCTCTCATTTTTACGAATATTCTCAAAATGTAATTGACTTTTGGCATGAAATTGATTTTAGAACTATTAAAACTTTTGTTCATAATTATATTCTGATGACATTTCAAGAAATTTATTCAGTGAAAATATTCTCAATTTCCATTCTACACCTGTATTTTATTTAAGTCAAGCAAAATATTTTTTGGCAGCAATTTATCATTCTGATTGGATGTCTAGGTAACTTTAATAGAAATCATTATAACTATTTTGCAAGTTCACTTATTGAAGTTCATAATTTATCACTCACATTTAATACCTAAATAAATAAAAAAAAATCTCAAATAATTTTTTATATTCTCATTTTCTTTTTTTTTTTATAATCATATTTGGACTTTTTCTGTGCTCATTTTCTTTAAACTTAAAATTTTATGTTTTGGTTTACTCATTGATATAGATTTTTTTTTTTTAAGAAACATTGCATTGAGATTATATAATGCCCCCCTCCCCTCAACAACGTTTACTAGAATTAAAATTTTATCCTGTGTATGTCATATCTAGGATGTTAACTGGCCAAAATAGTACCTCGTAGCCAGATAAGTCAGTCTCGCTGGCCCCGCGTCAAACCTATCAATCAACTTCCAGAAAACAGAGTTGGAAAAATAGTGCCAAGCAAATTCGTGGTGTTTTGTGAGTGAGAATATAATTACGTATACTTTGAAAAATATTCAAAAGAACTATTATTACAATAACAAATTCACAACTCCTCTTGAGGTAACTTACACATAAACAGACTTGACTTGACTTGGCGCTTTGAGATGTATGCTCGCTGACGCTGCTTTATCTCAAATTATCCGAATGTTTTATTGTCAACCAATCATCTTTGTTGAATAAAGATGTCGAGTGCCTGAACGCGAAGCGTTCATCTACTCAATGGTATGTGAAAGCAGTGGGAAAGAAAAGTCATGATAAATAGATAATAGTAATTGTATGATGAGAGAAAAGAAGAAAGTAAGAAAAATGTAAATCATCGGTATGGAAACGTAACAAGAAATTTATGATCAGTAAATATGCGTTGAAGTAAAATATCTAAAAAGCGATAAGTGAGCAGGAAATTATGGTGGTTTGAGGTTTCGATTCCATTTAGAAGTACAGAAAGTATACTTGTATTTTCCATTCAATTGCGTAAATATAGTTTGTGCCTTGATGAGAGGATTTTCGTGAGTAGCAATGGTATTGAAAAATTTCTAGAAAGTTTAGTAATATAGTTGTCAATAAAGTCAATTTTTAAATCTTGATGAATTGTAGAGTTGCGGACAAACCAGGGTGCTCCAGTGATAATACGAAGAAGTTTGTTTTGAATAATTTGTACAGATTTCTTGTTAGATTGTGCAGCTAGACCCCAGATTGGGGCAGCATAGGTAAGGATAGGCCTGAGAACTTGTTTGTAGAGAAGAAGTTTGTTTGACAAAGTTAATTTAGAAAATTTATTAATGAGTGTTAGAGTGAGATAAAATTTTTTTCCAACATTTTTTCTTTGATTTTTTTGAATATGAGCTCGAAACGTAAGTTTATAGTCTATAATTAAGCCGAGATATTTAATATTAGTCACCCATTCAATTTGTTGATCAAAAAGGGAGAGATTAATATATGGTTGTCTGGCGTGTCCTTTTCGGAAAATGATAGCTTGAGATTTAGAGACATTAATTGCGATGCGCCATTTAGTTAGCCAATCCTCTAGGATATTCAGAAAATTTTGAAGAGTATTGATGACATAAAGAATAGAAGCACCTTGGGCAAGAGCAGCAGAATCGTCAGCAAATAGGCAAGTGGAAATGTTAGTGCACTGAGGAAAGTCATAGGTAAAGATATTGTAGAGAATAGGACTTAGCACGCTTCCTTGAGGTGTACCAGCACAAATACAACCGATTTTGGAGAATTCATTATGAAGTCGAACTTGAAAGGTTCTATTTTTAAGATAATTTGTAATGATAAGTGTGATCCAAGTTGGAAATTGAAGTTTGATCATTTTTGTAGATCAGTCCATTGTGTCACAGTCGATCGAAAGCTTTTTTGACATCTAGAAAGACACCTCCTGTAAAAAAATTTATAGTTATATCCTTCAGTGATGATATTGGTGACACGTAGAAGTTGATGACAAGTTGAGTGATGTTGACGGAATCCAAATTGTTCTGCTGGAATTATGGAATTTTATCGCAAAAAAGAAGTAATATGTCTCACTAAGAGTTTTTCGTAAAGTTTTCCTACACAGCTAAGGAGACTGATGGGCCGATAATTTTGAGGAAATTTCCTATCTTGGCCAGGTTTAGGGAACATGATGATATTTGCTTTTTTCCAGATAGGAGGGAAGTATTTATATATAGTACAGCTGTTGTAGATTTTTGCAAGATGAGTAATGGTATTAAGGGGAGACACATTAAGGCTTTATTTGGAATGTTGTCAGGTCCAGAAGATTTCCGAATGTTGAGATTCTTGATTAAGTTAACTATGTCAGATGGAGAAAAAAAAAAAAATATTGTTATGATAATTTTGATGATCAGCTAGAAAGGAAGTTACTGCATCTTCAACATGCTCAATTTGAGAGTAATCGCAAGGTTCAGTGTTTTCTTGAAAGGAGAGTTCAAGGTTTTCAGCAAAAGAGTTCGCTTTATCAGAAGATGAAAATATAAAACCTGTGGATCCAACCAGTGGAGGAATTTTGGGATATTTTTGGTAAAATGTTTGTTAATTTTGAAGAGAGAATTATCTTCTGGATTTAGGCCTAATAAAAATTCATTCCATCTGTCATTTTTTAATTTGTGAATAATTTGCTTTATTTCTTTTTGAAGCTTGTTGACGGATTGCTTGAACGGAGGAAACCTGGTATCTTACCATAATTTATGAATTCTGTTTTTTTTCCGCAATTTTAGAGGTGATTTCAGTAGGAAGTTTTTGGTGTGGTGTACTGAGTTTTTTTAGATTTGCTAGCAAGGTTGATAGCAGAAGTAACAGCATAGTTAAATTTATCAATTATTTTGTCAATATCTTGAATATTGGAGATGACTGGATTACCAGGAATGCTTTGAGAGAATTTTAGTAAAAATATTCCAATTGGTAGTTGTGATTATGCTATTGAGGAAGGGCGTAAATGAATTATGAGGAGACTTCAACTATCACAGGGTTATGATCACTGGAAAGATCGTTGATAGAAGAAGCAGGCCCAGGCGTTTAAATTTTTAAGAAGTGCGATGTCAAGAGTACTATTGCAAGGACTGTGAAGGCAGAAATATGTGGGATCATTAGGAGCAATAACATTGAATGCATTAAGATTTGTCCAATCGAAGAGAATAGAACCATTTATGTTGTTGCGTCCATTATTCCATGAAGGATGCTTGGAATTGAAGTCACCAAGTAGAAATACTTGTTGATTGGAGTTCGCTGTTGTATCAAGTTCTTGTGTGAAGAATCTATCAATTGGAGGGCGATAAATGCTAGCAACAGTAATTTTAGGTTATTCTTGAGATTAATAACGATAGCAGAGTTTTCAAAGCTGGTAGTAGTAAAATGAATTTGATGATGATTAATATTTTTTTGAATGCAGATAGCCGTGCCTCCTCCTCTGTGGGTAAAGACGATCGGAGCGATATATGATATAATTTGGAATTTTGAAGGAATCGCCTGGTCGAAGATGTGTTTCTTGGAGAGCAATTACATGAGGTTTATTTTCAGAAATAAAATTTTGTAATTCATTAATTTTTCCTTTAAGACTATTGGAGTTCCATGTCACGCATAAGATAGAATTATTGGTCGATCTATTGAATGTTATTGACTGGTTGATTTTGAAGAGTATTTATTAAAACAGAAAGATTTGAAAGTACCCCAACTAATTGTTGCAGAATGAGTGGAATTGGAGGCGTTTCCGTGGAAGCCTGCAGAGTATTGGAGGAAGTAGTATGGTGAGAGGTCTGGGTAGGAAGAGTTGGAAAGTCATCTGAAGAAGGAGGAAGAGTTGGAGAAGCCTTCTGATGAGCGGGAAGAGACAATTGGTTGGAGTATTGTCAACCAAAATTGCAGAAGTGTAAATAAGACCTCCTTAAAATACACTCAAAAATTTAAAATTCCAAAATCATTGAAAAATTCGAAAACACTGAAATCATTTTCAAATTTCAGGAGTCCAAAATTCCTTCTGAAATACCATAAACGTTGTCGACACTTTCTAACAATCAAAAGAATAACAATAAAAGAAGTATATTTGGACATGAAAGGAATGGATAAAATACTAATCAAACGATGAAACATTTTAGCATTTAAACGATGATTTAGAACGCATGAAGTACTACTAGTACGTGAAACGAAAAATGAAAATGAGCTAACACGAAAAAACCAATATGGGGTACCCCATAGAAGACGGGGTTACGAGACTTTTCGTAGAAATGGTAGAATTACTGTTGTTTTATAATAAGCCTCTTCAGACATATCGAATAGCCATGAGTATGAAAGAACTTTATAACCAAAAGCACCTTGGAGTTTGTTTCGGGGAAATTCATATTTTTGCATTGGAACAAAATGTGTTCCACTGTTTCTGGAGTTTTTCAGATTGAACATAATGGAGAAGAGGTTAGGCCAAATCTGTGGAGTTTTGCGTTGCAAGGATATGTTTTTGTGCGGAACCTGGATATAAGAGTATCTTCCCTTCGATGATTAGGAAAAAGTCTGTGTGTAGGTTTAATATTATTCAAGTGCATGAGTTCCTGAGCATATTTGCTACCCTTCCACTGTTCCGTTGCTTTAAGTTGTGCTTTCTTTTTTTAGTTGAAAGATGAGATCTTCCGGTGAAATCAATGAAAAATTATTGAATCTGTGGCAGATTTCGCGAGGGAGTCTGCTAGTTCATTTTCCTTAATACCAACATGTCCTGGGGACCAGATTAATTCAATTGATGAAATACTATTGCTAAGATCTTGAAGTTTATTGCCCAGAAACTGAATGATACGATTAGAATGAATGTTACAATTTTTGTAACGCTAGAAGAACGGATAGGCTATCTGTGAGAATAATATATTTATGAGCAGAATGAACATAAGTAGAAAGAGTTAACAGGAGTGCTAGGGCTTCTCCTGTGAAAATACTATTATGATTTGAAATCTGTCCAGATAAAGACTCTTGTGAAAAGGAATTAATGATTGCTATTGAATGTTTAAGTTCTGTCTTAGAGGCGTCGGAGGCTAAAATGATTCTATCTTTCCAATGTTCATTTTTGTATTGTTCAAAAGAAATTTTATGATATGATGAGGTAACTGTTTGGTTTGAAAAGGTAAATCGCCAAGATGAAAAGTGACTTTCGAATTTACTGTAACTGGCGGAAAAATTAGGAATTAAATTAGAAGGCTGAATGTCTAAATTGTTTAAGAGATCAGCAAAAGCATTGTAATGAAATGGGACGTTTTAACCTTGGAGTTTTATTACTCCATCTAAGATAAATGGTGAGTGGAGACGAGGAATCAAAAGAAATTTGTTTAATGAAAAAGCGCTCTGCAAGCATATGCAACCTCTGAAACAATGAAAGTTGATCAGTTTCTTTAAGTAAAACTGGAATAGGTGTCCACCTTGGGAAACCTGCTGCAATACGCAAAGCCAGATTATATAAAGGGCTAAGTATTTGGAAGTCACTATGGCTAGAGGAGATAAAAATCGGAGCTCCATATTCCAGTAAACTACGAATAGTGGTATTTGTAATTTGAATTAAATGATAGGATCGATAACCCAGGAATTAGCAGCAATTGCTTTAAGAGCTTTTAAGATACTGGAAATGGTGTTTGA
Source organism: Caerostris extrusa (assembly GCA_021605095.1). NCBI lineage: Eukaryota > Metazoa > Arthropoda > Arachnida > Araneae > Araneidae > Caerostris > Caerostris extrusa. The sequence goes on from BPLR01001486.1 coordinate 26,551, forward strand.
AAGTGAGGTTATAAGAATATGATACCTAAAATACGTGTATATTGTTTCCAAGGGATGCGGATATTATAAATATGCAGTTGTTGAGCTGGTTGTTGTTTTTTATTGGAAAAGTTAACCGCTTCGCACTTTTCTGGTTGAAGGGTAAATTTCCACGTTTCACACCATTGGATTATTTTATGAAGTGTTATTTGAAGGTTATGAAGGACTTTTCCAAAGAATGATCGCTGCTAAAAAAAAACTATCATCAGCATACAATAAGCATTCCGTATGTTCAGGAATGATCTCGTAAATATCTCTCATATAAATGGTAAAGAGAAAAGCACTGAGAACACTTCCCTGCTGTACACCACGAGTGGAAAACAATTTCATAGAATCAGAGTTTCTCCAATTGACATAAAAATTCCTGTTATTAATGAAATTGTTTATCCATCTGGCAGCAGTTCCCTTTATGCCAACCTGTAAAATTTTATAGATAAGGCCATCTCTCCAAATTGAGTCATATGCGGCAGAAATATCCAACTTAAGAAAAATACAAAAAATTTTTGGCGGTTTTGGCTTCAATTATTTTATGATGCAGTAATGACAATGAATACATGCAATCTTTGAAAGGAATAAATCCTGAGTGATTGGGGTGGAATTTATCATGAACTGTGAAGTGAATGATTCTTTTTGAGAACAATACGTTCAAAGATTTTTAATAATAGAAATCAACGCGATAGGGCGAAAGGAGGTAGGGGAAGTGCTGTCTTTTCCGGGTTTAAGGATAGGAATAATTTTAGCTGTTAACCATTCCTGAGGAACATTACCAGTTAACCAAATACTATTGAAGATATTAAGCAGATGAAAAAGATAAGAATCAGGGAAGAATTTTAATAAGTTTTGCAGGTATATTGTCACTGCCAGGAGAAGTATTAGGAGCAGCGCGGATAGCATCTTTAGCTCGTTAAATGTAATTGGTCTATTATAATGTTGGTTGTAATTGTCAGAAAGATCAAATGGAATAAACTGATGATCAAAGGTTTTGTTAAACTGAGTAGCTAATAAATTAGCTTGCTGCGTCGGGTCTGAAATGAAAGAATTACTAGAACGAAAAATTTTATTGCTATCCAGAATATTGTTTCTATTATGAATAGCTTTAATGATTTTATAAATTTTGCCGTTATATCCGGTAGAGGAACACACAAAATCCCAATATTGTTTTTTAAGATCTGAGATGTAGTGACGAAGTTTGGCAGAAATTTTATTATATGAAATCCATAAATCTTGAGAGAGTTGAGATCGAGCTTGATGTAATAATTTGCGTTTATGTTTTAAAAGATTATTGCAGCGGGAGTTCCACCACGGGAGGTTTTGACTGTGAGAGGTTTTATGAAGTTTTTGTTGTTAAGGAGAGCCTGAGTTAAGAAAGAATGTAAATCTGAGTATGAAGAAAAGGTGCGATCAAGATTTTTCTGATCTTGGAGGAAAAGATGGACTTTAGACCATAATATGATCGATCTACAAATTTTTTGTGAAGCAGAAAAATTGAAACGATAACTGTATCGGAAGATGATCACTGTCGCAGGGATCGGAGTGAACAGCAAAAAGAAATATTAGGGTAAATGTCTGCGCTGGCAATGGAGAGATCAATAAGCGATGTAACAGTCGGAGTAATATGAGTGGGAGTGTTAGTATTAATAATATTAAGATTATTCTGAAGAATCCAGTTGATCAGTATTTCTGAACTAGTTGTAGAAGAGGTGGATCCGAGAATGGGATGATGAGAATTAAAATCTCCGAGAATAATACAGTTAGAGGGAAGTTGTTGACTAATTGTATCCAGCCATTCAATAGTGAAAATACCCCTTGGAGAATAAATGTTAACGATAGTTATAGTTTTATGTGAAATATGAATTGTAACTGCTTGTATTTCGTTATCAGAATCCGGAAGGTTGGCCAGAGTAAAAACTCTGCTAGGAAAAATAGAATCAACTGCAATTAAAAGACCTCCTCTGCGTGTATTGTCAGAGCGATCTGTTCTATAAATTAATTTACCCGGTAGGTGAAAATGATCCTCAGAATTAAGAAATGTTTCTTGTATTGCTAACACTGACATTGACGAAAAAAATTGGATCAAATATGGACGTTTGGCTCGAATGCTACGAGCATTCCAGTGTAGCACTTTAAACATTGTTGTAGTTATTAATATAAAAGTTTATAAAGATTGATCAACAACAAAGAAATAAAAAATCCAATGAGTCCAAGATGCAAAATTATAATTTTCAATAACAGTAATTAAGTTAAACTAGAAGTAAAGAAATTTAAAGAAGGATAATCTTGATCTATCGACTTTTTTCCCGTAAAATCAAAGTCTTGCGCGGTTTCAAAACTCTGGTTTTTAGTTTTAATCTTTTTCTTTTCCTTACCCGAAGATGTTAATTTGTCATTGGAGGTAAAGAGAGTTTCTTTATCGCTTGATTGAGGGAATTTATACTAGTTATTATATTTTCTGTGAGTACTTTGAGTGACTCCTGGAAATTGGATGCTTGTGCATGACAAATTTCTTTCACTAAATTTTGAGTTTCCATGGCGTGCTGTTGAAATAATGTAGTAATTTCTTCTTTAGTAATGTAATTAGGTGGAGAAGAAATTTTTACTTTAGCGGAAAATGAATCTTCTTTCGGAACGCGATATATTCTTCGCGCTTCTACAAAAGAAAGCCTGTTGAGGGTTTTGAATTGTAAAAATTTTTCTTCTGCTTTACGGCTGGGACAATTCATGTCTGTGGCCTTATGAGTTTTGCTACATTTTATGCATTTGGGAGTTTGTTCGGTACATGTATTAACATGATGATTGGAACTGCAGAATTCACAAGTAAGAGATTTTTTGCAATTTGAGGCGGGATGAGAAAACGAGTGACAATTTCGACATTGACGTAGTTTATCCACAAATAGCGAAATTTTTTGCTGGGTTAGCCACAGTCTTATGTATTCAGGTAATATCGTACCCAAAATTGAAACTAAAACCGGAGAGGTGAAAGTCGGAGTTGTTCTTTTACTAGCAAATCTTTTGAGTTCTATTACTGAAACCCTATTTTCTTCTTCCAATTCCAAAGCGAGTTCAGAAAGTGGAATGTCTGTTGGGATGTTATGTAAAAGGAAACGGGTAGAAATCTTTTCCGGGTAAAGTGATGCATTTACCGGAACTCCCAATATGGCTTTAATATTTACCAGTTCTTTAGCAGTATCATAGTGAGAGGTTGAAAACATAATTTTTATTTTGTCTAGTGATACGCATAAACTCAATGTGTTTTAACGTGCTCATTTTAGAAGAAATGTTATCTTTTAATATTTTAGGATGAGCCCTTGGAATTGAGCCATTTATCACCTCAAATACGATTACAAATGAGTGCGCTCCATTTTCATGTGCTAAATGCAATTTGGATGTGATATCTTTAGAAGAGATAAAATTGAGATCTATTTCCGAGGAAAAATCCATGCTGTTAGAATTACTATTTTTTTCTGCCATTTCAGACCTCTAAGTATGCCCACTTAGAGAGTGAGGCTCTCCCTTTACGCTTTAAAACATTAACCACAACCTTGGACAAATTATGAAAAAACAAACTAAAGTTTACCGGTAACCTACCAGGTGAGAAATCCGATTAGATTTAAAAAAAATAAAGAAAATTTTAAACTTACGAAACCCGAGACAAAAACAAGAGTTCAAAAAAAAGAAACCTGTCACCGAGCACACACCAAAAACCATAAACAGACTCAATTTGTTTAACTTGGCTTCGTGTTTTGAAATGTGTGCTCGCTCCTGCTGCTTTATCTTAATTCATCGCAATGCTTTTTAAAATACTACAGATAAAATAATTTGTCAAAGAGGAAAGTGAAACCTTCACTTTTTTTTTTTTTTACTCCAAAACTCAAAATTCTTGAATTCATGGCCTAAAATTTTGCTTTTAAAAGAAAAGAATCATTTCTCGCACTTTCCAGCAACCAAAAAAAGAAAATAAATAAGAGGGGTAAATTTGAAAAAAAGAAAGAAACAGATAAAACTTCACTTCAAATAGACCATTATATTTTGACAGCTTAACGATAAATAGAACATATTAAGTACAACTAGTACTTGAAATAAAAAATGAATAAAAAAAAATAATAATCCCAAAAAAAAAAAGCGGAGTACCTCATAGCTAACAGCGTTGTGAGAATTTTCAAAGAAATTGAAGTATCATTTCTATCTTATAATATGTATCCTCTGACATATCAAATATCCAAGTGTAAAGAAGGACTTATGTCCAAAAGCGCTTTGAAGTTTGTTTCTTGGTTTTACATATTTTACATCATCATTGTTGAATAAAGATGTCGAGTGCCTGAACGCGAAGCGTTCATCTACTCAATGGTATGTGAAGGCAGTAGGAAAGAAAAGTCATGATAAATAGATAAAAGTAATCGTATGATGAGAGAGAAAAAAAGAAGAAAGTAAAAAAAATGTAAATCATCGGTATGGAAACGCAACAAGAAATTTATGATCAGTAAATATGCGTTGAAGTAAAATATCTAAAAAGCGATAAGTGAGCAGGAAATTATGGTGGTTTGAGGCTTCGATTCCATTTAGAAGTAGAGAAAGGATACTTGTATTTTCCATTCAATTGCGTAAATATAGTTTGTGCCTTGATGAGAGGATTTTCGTGAGTAGCAATGGTATTGAAGAAATTTCTAGACAGTTTAGTAATATAGTTGTCAATAGAGTCAATTTTTAAATCTTGATGAATTGTAGAGTTGCGGACAAACCAGGGTGCTCCAGTGATAATACGAAGAAGTTTGTTTTGAATAATTTGTACAGATTTCTTGTTAGATTGTGCAGCTAGACCCCAGATTGGGGCAGCATAGGTAAGGATAGGCCTGAGAACTTGTTTGTAGAGAAGAAGTTTGTTTGACAAAGTTAATTTAGAAAATTTATTAATGAGTGTTAGAGTGAGATAAAAATTTTTCCAACATTTTCTTTGATTTTTTGAATATGTAAGTTTATTGCCTATAATTAAACCGAGATATTTAATATTAGTCGCCCATTCAATTTGTTGATCAAAAGGGAGAGGTTAATATATGGTTGTCTGGCGTGTCCTTTTCGGAAAATGATAGCTTGAGATTTAGAAACATTAATTGCGATGCGCCATTTAGTTAGCCAATCCTCTAGGATATTCAGAAAATTTTGAAGAGTATTGATGACATAAAGAATAGAAGCACCTTGGGCAAGAGCAGCAGAATCGTCAGCAAATAGGCAAGTGGAAATGTTAGTGCACTGAGGAAAATCATAGGTAAAGATATTGTAGAGGATAGGACTTAGCACGCTTCCTTGAGGTGTACCAGCACAAATACGACCGATTTTGGAGAATTCATTATGAAGTCGAACTTGAAAGGTTCTATTTTTAAGATAATTTGTAATGATAAGTGTGATCCAAGTTGGAAATTGAAGTTTGATCATTTTGTAGATCAGTCCATTGTGCCACTGTCGATCGAAAGCTTTTTTGACATCTAGAAAGACACCTCCTGTAAAAATTTATAGTTATATCCTTCAGTGATGATATTGGTGACACGTAGAAGTTGATGACAAGTTGAGTGATGTTGACGGAATCCAAATTGTTCTGCTGGAATTATGGAATTTTTATCCATATTTTACATATTGAAACAAAATGTGATCAACTGTTTCCGGAATTTTGCAGATAGGGCATAAGGAAGATGAAGTCAGGTCAAATCTATGGAATTTAGAATTAGAAGGATATGTCTTTGTATGAAACCTGGATAGAAGTATGTCTTCTTTTCGATGATTAGGAAAAATTTCTGTGAGAAGATTTAATACTATTCAAATAACAGAATTCCTGGGCCACTTATCCTCTGTTCTATTGTTTTATCTGTGCTATTTTTTTTTTTAATTGGAATATGAAATCTTCTGGTGATATTCAATGAAATATTATTGTATCTGCTGCAGATTTTGGGAAAGAATCTGCCAGTTTGTTCTCTATAATACCTACGCGCCCTGGGGACAAGATGGATAAAATGCTATAGCAAATATTTTAACGTTGATTGCAGGATAGGTTTTGGTGCGAAATTGTGAAATTAGTACTTCTTTTCCATTGATAGATAAGAGGCGATGCGTTTTTTTATACTATTTAATTGAATCAGATCCAGCACGTATTTTCTTTTGTTCATCTGATTTTTTGGATAAATTGATGGATTAATTGTTGGATAAAATGAGATAAAGCAGCTAACTCGAGCATAAATCTCAAAGCCAAGTCAAATCAAATGTTGTTATTGTATATAAATTCGGTGAATGCAAGCAGTTAAATAAATGTATTTAAAAGAAGAAAAGTATAATTCAAGTTGTATAAGTATAATTCAATATTCAATGAAGAAAGTGTGTCTTTTCAATGAGAGCTAACATTTCCATATGAGAATCTAACATAGTGAAATTTATGAATTGTTGTATAGTTTCATTATGTTTCGTTTAAAGAAAAATAAAAACATAGTATGTACTCTACAAGATCGTGAAATAAATACTACTTCCCCATACAAATTAAGTCTAAATATTTTGTCACAACTGATCCGATCCAACAACAGATCGTTTAAACAGTCATGGAGCAAAGAGTCACCAAAACCAATTGTGTATGATTGTGGACTTTTATATTTTGACAATCAACGACATTGTTATAATATATTTGGTTCTAAAGGTCAACCAAGTTTAACAAAACTTAAGGATGATTCGAATTCAAAGAAAATAGTTGACAGAATTTCATATAGTTTTCCTGTTATTAAAACAGAGTGTTCATGTAATAGACATCCTTGTATCTGTTTATCTAGATATATATTGTATGTAACTGACGATAACTGGCTGATCCAAAGAAATCCATTTACTGGTGTTATATATAAGAAAGTATATGTCAAGCGCTCAGATGGATTTAATTTTAATTTTAAATACATTGATTGGAATGTATATGCACAAGAGTTTGTTTTAACTACCAAATTGAATCCTTTCTTTGAGGTTACTGGTAAAAAAGATGTTGTTGTTAATTTAGCAGTATTTACAATTTTTCCGTTGCAATTCAAAGCATTGCTGGAAATTCGGCGAAGTGTGTTCGGGAAGACTTGTAGGCATGTGAATGTATCAGATCAACTTCTCATTTTGGGAATGGGCTCTACTCGTGTGCACATATATAGTTTTGATGCTACTCTAGCTAATAGTACAATATATGAATTTAATCTTGGAGATGATTACAATTATGGAAAAGTTGGAATGCATCCGTGTGGATTGCCTTTAAACTGTATAATTCATTCTGCACCACCTCTGCTCTTTAATGTGGAAAGTTACGGCCAGTCTGTGAACTTTGGAGGATTTCCCTACAAATGCATTTATCCCTGTCCAAGAAATCATTTTCGCTTTATCATACAACAGTTACGAGAAGGGGCAACTCAAAGTTGTTATGTTCAAAGTAATGTATGGAATGATGAACCTAATATTGTATTTTTTCATCCTGATAATTCAAACAGAATCATATCAAAAGAGGCAACAAGTGTTCGTTGTTTTCATGTAGTTAATTTTGCTGGTGAACTAAAAATGAAAGAAATTTATTCTATGGGCTTTCCACCTAACCCTATAAGAAATATAGATGAATTTAGTTCCTTTGGTAGAAGAATTAACACAGTGGAAAATTTTAATCATCTTTTAACTGAAAAATCCATATTTGCTTTAGATTATGATGAAGACTTGGATATATTTGCAATACTTGGCACTCGCCCAGGTGACGATTTGTATGCTGGCTTTATTAAAATATTCGATAGTATGACTGGAAAGGAAATAAAAAATATACACTTACGTGAATGCCTTTGTGAAACTGATTATTATGAATTGCATATTGAACTTGATACTTTAGTTTTAATAGAAAAAGATGAAAGAAGCCATTTCAAAGTAACTTTGTATAGTTTATTTGATTTGTCAGTAAAAAATGAAATAACTAGGAAAAAAATTATGAACAATTTATTATCTAATTGCGAAAACTTTTTAATTTTTCATGACAATTTTTTGTAAATCCTACATTTTAAAATTAGTAATAATTTCCTACAATTATATTTGTTTCAGAATATTTATAAAATTTTCTATTTTGTATTTTTCCAAAAGATTAAACAAGCATTTATTATTTTTGTTAAAATTTACTTAATGTAAAATACGCTAAATATGCAAGCTACATTCCTTTATGTCTTTAATCTTGATTATAAGTCTCCTAAGCTACAGAAAGCATGGTCTTTCTCAGTTTTTACAGTTAATATCAATTTTATTTTATTTTTTTATAAAAAAGTGAAAAAAATATAAACTTTTAAATTATATATATTAATAATGGAGCCAAACCCTAATATTTATATAATATATATATAGATATATATATATATATATATTGGTTCCAAATCTTATTAAGATTTTAAATCAAGTGTAACAGAAAACATGTCATCTGATTAATCTATATTTCTAATAACAATTGTGCCATTTGGGTTCAATAAGAATTTCTTTATTACTCTTTAATGGAAATGAAATTTTTATGCAATATTTCTTCTATTTCATTTTAAAAGGGATTTGATGTAAAAAAAAAAATATTTTTACATATAAAATGCATGAATCTAGAATCACTTTATAAATGTAATAAAATCATAGTTTAAGAGACCCTGGTATTTTGTGTTGTAGATTGTAGTTGATGCCAAAAATTAGATCATGTCTCAGGCTGAAATGCAACCTTATAAAGATGGAGTGGGGAGCCCTATAAAAAATTTCTTACTCCCAAATAGATTTTTATTCTACTGACTTTATATTTTTACTCCCGACTCTTTACAGTAATTTAATATACTATGATCTTTACTAATGAAATTAGAAAAATGTGCAAAATATATTCAATGAATTTTATTGAACTCAAATCTATAAAAACAGTTTTTGCTTTAAAGAAGTATTTTTTACAACTTTAAATGTGTAGTATTTGTACTAACTTAAAAAATAAATATATATATTAAAAGATATCTTTGTGCTTTAAATTTACTTAAAAAATACATGTATAATATAAAAATAAAAGTCAAAAATTAACATGTACCTAAGTATTATACAACAGCATAAGATAAGCAAAATAAAATTGTACATTTAATCACAAAGATACTATATTTGTAGTACATTAAATCTAATTTTTCCTTAAAATATAATTGCTTCTATAAGATTTTCTATCATTTGTGATCCAAAATAACTTTTTATGAGCCTCATTGCTAAGTAAAGTCTCAACACTGACTTGATTTGTTATTAAAGCAGTTATTGCCATTGCTACTGATTGTATTATTGAAGAATACAATTGAATTACCTCCTTAACATTTAAGCTTGGCCTGTGGTCAGTGATCAATTTTTCCCATTGTTTTTATTAGAAATCTTCCACCACTTTGTTGCCTTTGCTTCATTATCACAATGTTTTTCAAAAATTCACTTTTTCATCAAAGAAATTAGATATTATATAAAATCTCAACATCTCCCTAAATTGTGATCTGTCCCATTTTAAAAATTAAGAAGGTTTTAATGAGTTTTATGTATATATTATGCAAGGTGTCTCAAAACTTGAATTTTATGTACTAGTCTTTCAGATCATGATAAATAATTTGCACATATTTCATTGTTTCTGAAAATCAAATCATGTGGCATGACTAAAACATGAAACATAATTAACATATAAAGGAAAGAAATTTGAAGCAGTATTAACATGACTTTATTAATAAACATTAACATATTTATTAATAAAAACATATTTTATTAATAAAAACATATATTTGAAGATATTTGTAGGGAAAAAAAAATGATGGTTACATCTGAGAAAAAAAGTTAAAATTTCTCATGATTATATAATTCTGCTGAAATGTGTGAGCAGACATGCTGATGTGAAGGTAGTGGAACTCTGTCTATCAAATTCAGCAAATGTGAATAAGCAACTTCATTAAAGTAGTTGTTAAGGACCAGTTTTTTTGGCTGCCTCATTGATAATAACAACCTACTTTTTTTTATGGTGGCTTGCATGGGCTAAAGCATACATTTTGCACAGATTTGGTACACCATCCGATGAAATAGTAGCTTCATAGGCAAGAAAAATTTCGGCTGTGGGACATTATCCATATCCTTAAGTGTTTGCCGATGATGTTTCTGAATACAACTCGCTATGTAAAAAATAGTCTGACCAATACATAAAGTTTGCAAATGTCTTTTTCAGACACTATATGCATATATCATAAAAATAATTGTGAAGTTTTATTTTAAATATATTTAATATGATATAATTTTTACAGACCTATAAAGTAAAAATATTTATTGCTTTCTTTTTCATACATTGAAGATTCACAATATCTAATGGGAAAATTCTTCATGAAGGATAGATGTAACAATTTACCATTTTTTTAATATTGTTACTTATGTAGATAATGTTTGTACTTAGATATGTATATATAAAAGCAACTCATAATTTTTCTTTTTATGTGTATATTTTGTTTGTAACATTTGTAAAACATGAAAATAAAAATTTTCCTTTTGTACAGAAATGTACAAAAAATAAATATAAATAAATAAGTCATTTTCATTTATATTTGTAACAGTTATCAATGAATTATCTTCCTATTAATTTCACATTGAAAGTATTTCCTTAAAATATAAATGTTTCTATTAATATTGAATAGTATGTCTATTTCCAATGTTATAATTTCAGTGATAATCCAATAAAATATTTGCTTTTGTTTTTTCAATTCCTACTATTAGTTCACACTCCATATATATATATCTTGTTCAAATTTTCAATCGTTAATAAAAATACTTTTTAATTCATCCACCCAAGTTCAAATACATTTTTTAAACTTGTAGTGGATATTCATACAGTTTTTTCAAATGTTAATTCATTCATTAAATTTGATTAATTAATTTCAGTTTTTTTTTTAGATTTAAGTTACATGTATCTACCAATAGATGGCGCCAGATGTAAGAAAATTTCAACTTAAAATGTAGGAATTGACTTAAATATTTTTTTTTTTTTTATATTACTTGTTTTATTAAAATATACAAAATTTAGTAAACTATTTCATTTTTAAGTATATTATAAACATATATACATTCAAATTTATTTTTGTGCGAATCAAGAGATCAAAAATATTTTCTCATGCAATTTTTATTCACATTTACAGAATCCAAATTGTACAGAAAGTAACCCATAATTCAAAAAAATTTAGTGTATTAATTTTAATTCCAGTGCAATTAATTTTAATGATGTAAATAAAATTCATTCAGCAAGTTCTGTATGATCCATTGTAAAATTTTACAGTCCTTAAAGTAAAATTAATTTAGTACAATGATTCTAAGAGATAATCCCAACATAAATCTTGTTTTGAAAACTGCTTTTCTTTTAATACTTTGCTTTCAGAAACAAAGATTTAATGACAATTATATGTTTTCCCATGAATAAGCAAGCTGTCTAGTAGGAGCTTTCTTCTATACAAAACAATGTGAAATGATTACTACAATTAAGGAAATGGATGATATCGATGATCCTAATATTCTGATTTAAAACAGTTTTGTTTTATTTATGCTAACTAAATAATAGAAAAAGTTTAAAATTTGTTGTTTTTTAAAAAAAAGTAATATTCAAATCAAAATTACCTAGTATATTATTTAAATAAATCAATAGAAGTTGTCATGTTGGACTTATTTTTATATAATACAGTAATACTCAATTTTCAATTTATTATATTTTGAGTTACAAGTATGTGTATTAATTTGGTAACAGTATCAATATATTCTTCATAGGATAGAAAGAAATTATCAATGAAATTACTTTAACGAAGAATTAATTTGTATTCATCATTTCTTTCATCACTATTGTTTCTTGCAGGAACATTTTCTGAAATGTTTCTGCAGAAACAATAGTTCAAGATTCTACTTTATATATATATATATATATATTCAAAGGCCACTACTTTAAATTCCTTGTGTTCTAAAAAATGTTTTCTTTATGAAAAAAAAAAAAATTTCGTAATTTGTCAAAAATATGTTTAAATAAAACAATTTTTTTTTTGTTATTATGTTCAAAATATTAATGCATTTTCAACAGTAATGTTCCATATTCTAACAATTTAAGTGCGTTAGGAGGAAAATTATCAACAAAAGCATTTATAATTGCATAAATCAATTTTCATTGCAAATTTTTAAGTTTTAATTAAAAAATAACTAATTTTATTATTGTTTATTTCTTGAAGATCTCTTTTTAAATCACACCAATTCAATGTAATACAGTCAGCAGATACAGCCTACTGAACTAAATTCTAAAAAGAAAATGTTTATTTATCATGAATAATTCAAAATAAATGCTGCTATATATTAATGTAGAATATATTTAAGGAAAGGTTACAGTAAAATTTCACCTATATCATATTTAAATTCTGTTACCTAAATATAAATTTTTGAAAAAAATTGATGTCCTTTTCAAGATAACATACACTCAAGAGCCGAAACATTATGGCCACCCCTACATTTTACAATGAACTCGCCTGGATGACGTTGAAGGCACGTGATCAGGTGGAACTGATATTTAACTGCTGCTTGGAAAACTGCCAGGATTTTTTGCCAATCATTAAACCAGGTAACAGCTATCGTCAATTTCTCTGCTCTCAGCAAAATTGTGGAGCGAATTATTTCAGATCTTCTCAATCAAGAATCAAATGCTCTCAATATACTAATCCCTCAGCAATTTGGCTTTACTAAAAACCTCTCTACAACTCACCAGCTTTACAACATAGTAGAAACTATTTCCGAAGGTTTCTCTTGGAAAGGTAATACTGCTGCAATCTTTCTTGACGTTGCAAAGGCATTCGACAGAGTTTGGATTAATGGATTGATTTTCAAAATGATTAAGTTTAAATACTCTCCTTCTCTTATCAAAATTATTAAGAATTATCTAACTGACAGGTCGTTTGTCGTCTCGGTTGATAATGTAGATTCCAAGAATTGTAAAATCCTTGCAGGTGTCCCTCAGGGCTCGATCTTAGGACCGTTCCCATACAATATTTACACTAATGACATTCCACAAGATCACACTATTAAATTGACACTATACGCTGATGATACAGCCATTATTACACAGGGGAGGAATATAAAAATTATACAAAAAAAAAATTTACAAAACTACATTCATAAACTTGAACTTTGGCTCGATAAGTGGAAAATTAAGCTTAATGTCGCGAAAACTGAAGCAGTACTATTCACCAGGAAAAATAATTGTAATCCTCCTAACATCTTTATTTTTAATACTAACATTTCCTGGTCCAAAGAAGCAAAAATATCTCAGTGTAATTCTTGATCGTAGACTAACCTTTAAATCTCATACTGATTACCTCCGTAATAAATTTAATAATCAACTTAGAAAGCTTTATACTCTTTTGGGCAGACACTCATCACTAACCCTTGAACTTAAAAAACTAATTTACCTCTCCTACCTCCGTCCTATTATAACATATGCGAGTCCGGTCTGGGGATGTACGGCTGACAGTAATTTCCTTGCAATAGAAAGGCTCGAAAATAAAATTATTAGAATGATTGTGAGTGCACCGTGGTACTTTCGCAATAAAGATATTAAACACTCTCTCTCTATGCCTTCATTCCGCGAATACGTTGAAAAAATAGCGTCTAATTTTTATGATTCAGTTAACTCCTCTCAAAACTCTGTGCTTAATGACATGAATATTTATGATTACGATATATCGCTTCCTTCTAGCCGCAAAAGACCGAGGTTCACTATTAACATCAACAAATAGCTGATTGTGCAATTCTCTCCGTGTTTTGAGTTTAGATTTTTCTCAGCCATAGTTCGCTCGAATCGTTCTTGATCTCCTCGCCCACGCTTTCTCCGTACCAAGGTCACATTGGACTTCGTGTCGATGTTTGGTGTTTAGTCTACTTGCGTTTGCTCTGCGGTTCGTTATTTCCATGCTTCTGCTTTGGTGCTCTGATTTTGTTAGGGTTTTTATTTTTATTTTTTATATCCTTCTTTTTGTTTTTATTTTTCTCTTGTTTTTCTTTTTTAATTCTGCTATGATTTTTATTTAAGTTAACTTGTTTTTAATCTAATTTTTAAGGACTTTAAATTGGTAATGGGCTTTGACCGACTGCCACTATATTTCATCTTGTTATTTGGAGGTTTGGTCGCTGCACTCCGTTCACGTGCACCGATTCACAAGAATCATTCTTTCACTTACTTCTGTATGTGATGGGAAAGGTTGTGGATCTAAGCGACTTTGATAGAGGGCAGATTGTAATGGCTTGAAGGCTCGGAACAAGTATTTCCGAAACTGCACGACTCACGGGTTGTTCGCGATCTACAGTTGTTAGTAGTTTTGCAAAGTGGATGAATGACGGTGAAACCAGCAATAGACGACATGGTGTTAGACGTCCACACGCTATCAAAGAAAAGGTCGTTGGAGACTGTTTCGCATGGTGAAGCAGAACCGGAGCCAGACAGTGGCTCAGCTGACAGCCCAATACAATGCAGGGCCAAGTAGAGCTAGTATCGGAGCACACTGTTCAGCGGACACTGTTGGATATGGGGCTACGCAGCAAACGTCCCACTCGTGTGCCTTTGCTGACCAAGCGTCATCGCCGCCTGCCCTGGGCCCGGGAACATCGTGACTGGTCCATGGATCAGTGGGAGAGAGTTGCCTGGTCAGATGAATCACGGTTTGTCATTCATCACGCCGATGGCCGTGTCAGGATACACCGTCTTCCAGGCGAACAGTTACTCCCTCAATGTACAGTAGGTCATACACAGGCCGGTGGTGGCAGTATTATGCTTTGGGGGACGTTCTCTTGAGCGTCTCTGGGATCCATGGTTGTGTTAGAGCAGACCATGAATGCTACAGGGTATCTAAACATTATTGCTGACCAGTTGCACCCTTACATGGCCTCTGTTTTCCAGCTGGAAATGGAATGTTCCAACAGGACAACGCCCCTTGTCACAAGGCTAAAATTGTGGTGGAGTGATTCCAGGAACATGATGCTGAATTCCAGTTAATGTCCTGGCCGAATAACTCACCGAATCTCAATCCGATAGAACACATGTGTGATGTCCTGGGACGGCAGCTCAGAGTTCAAAGACCACTAATCCGCAATATCTCGGATTTGCGTGACCGTTAAACGTCTGGTACAATCTGTCTCCGGCCATCTACCAAGGACTTGTGGCATCCATGCCAAGGCGGTTTGAAGCTGTGTTGCGCGCCAAAGGTGGGCCAACTCGTTATTGACAGGTGGTCATAATGTTTTGGCTCTTGAGTGTATGTCAAAAAAAATTTATAATTTAGTAACAGCCTTGAATGATTATTTTCTGATTTTCAAAAAGTTAAAACTTTAGCAGTGAAATATACCAATATAGTATTCACTTGCAAAACGCTGAAATTTTGTGACTTTAACATGTTTCTATGCCACAAGAGGAAAATATATTAATAGTTTAAAAAACACGCTTTTAGAGTTAATCAAACTAAAAATTAAATTAATAGTTTAAAAGAACACGCTTTTAGAGTGAATCAAACTAAAAAAATAATTGTTAACATAAGAATAAAATGACTGACGAGAAAATGAATGTCACTGTTCTAAAAGCGTGGGGTGCTCGATATCAATTTTTCACTCGTTTCATTCAAATGCAGAGTTAGTTTAAAAATGTCATGCAAAGCACCCCACGCTTTTAGAACAGTGACATTCATTTTTCTCGTCAGTCATTTTATTCTTATGTTAACAATTATTTTTTACTTTGATTAACTCTAAAAAGTGTGTTTTTGTTTTTAACTATAATATTTAAATGAAGACTGGAACTATAGTTCTTACAATAATGTAATTGTGAGTAAAACAAAGACTAAATGCGAATAGGTCCTAGCCAGCCAGGATTCGAACAGGAAATCTCCTGATTCGTAGTCAGGCACGTTATCCATTGTGCCACTGTCCCACGTAGGTTTGAATGTCTTATTCATTCTACATGGGTTAAATTGCTCTTCATAAGTTAAAATAAAATCACTCATCCTGGCGATCCTAATCATGATGAGACAATAAACTTATCAAAATATTTTAGTGTCGTCGGTCCTTTACAAGTCTACAACATTTAAATTAAATCTGATCGCTTAAATTAGGGCAAAATCGAGCCCAAGAGTCAGTAACAAACATACAGGTGAAATAATAAAAGCGTATTAAAAATGCTAAATTGTTCCTAAATAATACATTAAATTATGAAAACTTATATGGGTAAATATAAATACGTAATGAAGCTTTTTCAGTCAAAAATATTAGCAAAGCGTGAAAATGGAAACTGCTCTACTAATGAATATTTATAGTAATCAATTTATTATAATGCATCAAATTACATTTCATTTTTTTTGTTGTAATAATATATGGTAAATAATTTTCGTGGTTTTAAATCAAATGAATATATGGATTGTATAGTGTCAATAAATATCATTAAAAATAATAATATATTACTTAAATTTCTAGACATATTTTTTTAAAAGAAATTTATGCACGACATGACTGGAAGGAATGTGATTTTTAAAAATTAGTTAATTTACGTGTTTTTTATTATTTTATAAACAAGGGTTGGTTAAAAAAAAAATATGTTATGATGATGGGCTAGTGTCATACTTATTTTGTGTGGCAAACATCAATATCGACCCAAATCAAAATTGTGTGTGAAGGCTTGTAAAAACACACTTGTAATATCTCAATGCAATACAGTTTGTGTAGGTTTTAGGCGATTCAAAAGAGGCAATTTCGACTTAAAAGACTTAACACCAATGTCAAACCAACAAATTTGAAGATGCCAAATTGTAATTATTGTTGAACGAAGATGATATACAAGCTCAACAATAAATGGCCGACAGTATAAATGTTGGCTGGCGAACCATTTGTGATTATCTACTAGCATGTGCCATGGGAAAGATCCAGAAGACACAAAAATGGATTCACATCAACTGAACACCAGACTAATAGAAAAATGAAAAAGTGTGAAGTTTTTGCTTTCTCACCATGAACCAAAGATTGGATCATTACTGAACAAGAATAGTAGATGCTTTTCACGAACCCAAAACACAGAAAACCATGGGTTGATCCAAGGCAGCATTGACTGCAAGACCAAATTACTTTGGATAGAAGACAAAGTTGAGCATTTGTTTGGATATCAGAAGTGTGTCTTGTAGAATGAGCTTCTGAAACTATGTGAAGTACAGTTTGCTACTGTCAATAAATGATCAATTTGAACCATGCATCCAATTGAAAAAGTGACCAGAATGGGCGACTAGACACAGAAAAGTGATTTTGCAGCACAACAATGCCCCATCATACACACCAACACAGTTCTTGCATTTGGCAGGGAACCCTTGCCCACACACCAGATTTGGTGTCTTTTGACTTACTACTTGTTTTTCATTCATGTCTTGCATACTTTCCACGAAACACTTCAATTACGAAAATATTAAAACATTGCTTCATGACTGGACCACTCAAAAGATGTACTGTTTTCCTGTGAGAGCATTCAAGGGAAATTGTGTCACTAGTGATGACCACTTTTATTAAACCATTTTTACGTTACTCCCAAATGAAACTGGTTTTAAAATAAAATAAAATAAAAATTTTAAACCACCCAAAGAAGGCAAATTATTATGTGTGCTAATAATGAGATGAACAAATTAGAAACTCAGATGTAATAGATACATAAAAAATGTATCGATTTGAATGCAATATTAGAAATCTATTAATTAGGGTTCATCCATATTTTTTATAAATAAGACAATTTGCATACATAACCTGCATTGAGGGATAAAACTGTTATATTCATGTCTTTGGAATTGTATGAAATAAATATTTTCAAGAATTTTTTTAAATCTTTATTTTTTACATATAGTTATACTACAATACGATTATAAACAATAAGAATAAAAATGTTTCAGCCAAAATTCTAACATAAAAATAATGCATAAGAGCATAATATTTGTCAAAAGAATTAACACAATAATACACAAGTATAATAAAAAGTTTTGAGTATGGAATACAGGATTTTTTTTTTTAACCCATCAAACTACAAGTATTTAATAACGAGTAAATGGATACAACGCATCCAACACTTCATTTATGTTCCCGTTTTTTGTTACAAGAAGACGTTCCAGCCATCCTCCTTCATTTGTGAATCCCATGGCTTGCATCTTAAGCAGCGCATTGATAATTATTGGATCTGGAAAATAAATATTTCATAAAAATCAGCTTTATTGTATAAAACAATTGTTATAAATTCGTTTAAATAAAGCATGTAACTGTACATGAAACAAAAGTCAAACCATGAAGTGCATGGAATGGTTAACAAACAGTTGAATGGCATAAACGAATAGATTAATTCCTTGTGAGGGGTAGGCTAGTCAGATAAATTGCTTTTTAAGTATAATGGTGAGGGTAGAATTGTTTTTTTTTATATGGTTTTCTTTTGATATCATGTCATCTAACACTTGAATGATTAAAAATTTAAATTTCTGTTATTGCAATCAAAATCTCTCTAATTGGCAATTACTCCCTCATGTAGCTGCCATGTTAATCTGTCTGATTGGAACACTTGTCAATTTTCCACCAGATCAGTGATAGGGTTATATCAGCCAACGTTTTATACATGGTTTTTCCACCAAAAATTACTTTGTATTAAATTAAGTATTTTGAAACTGTTCGTCTCACATTCAGGCAGATCAATATAAAATCTTGAGAAGATCCTTAATTTAAATTAAACTTTAGATAATTAAAAAAAATAATTAAGTATTAAGTCCCTTACCACTGGTGTGAATTGCATTCCCTTCTTGAGAACAATCACCACTTTGATCCTGGCAAGGCTTTTCTTCCTTGGCATCAGGATACAATGCTCCTGGCAAAGAGTTCTTTATATCTGGATTAGCAGCAATGACTTGTGGTTCTTCCTTCTGCAGAAATGTCCAGCCTTCAGCACATGCCGAAGTCTCCTGAAAACGAAATATGAGCCATAGAAATACATTACATTTGTCAAATAGTATGTGGAAAATAAAAATAGGGCTATGACAATGACAGGAAATGATTTTATATTTACTTTCAAACTAAGTACAGATAAAGGAAACTATATATATATATTGTCCATTTAAAGAAATTTTAACAAAAATTTATAATATTGGGTTATTAAGAAAGTAATTTTTGCCTTTGAAAATGAAAGATTATTTTCCTATGTAAATGTTTTGTTGTTCTAATGCAGCTGGCAATACAGAGACAGTTAATCTCTATGTCATAAGCAAAGGTTGCACCACTGTTACTCATTGAGCACTACCCAAGGGGCACGTGTAACTTGAAGATAGGCTACGAACGCGAGTAACACTACTCCTACAACGCTATGCGATCTATTAGACAGGGATCTATGGTTTAAAGTGGATTCTGAACCACTACAAACATCCATGGCACCGCCGAAACTCAAATCCGAAACCTGTGCTACTGAGCGCTAACCACTCCGCCATCAGGCCATATATAATGTATGAATAATTTATTGAATTATATATTTTCCATTTTAGTCCAATACCTTTTTTGTCATCTTTCTGGCAGTAGCCTGATTCCACACTCATAAAAGTTCTGAACTTTGCAGGCAAACACAAGCCATTTTTGATGTCTTCATTTGAAAGTGAAAGTTTTTGCCTTCTAAAATAATTTTGTACAGACCTAAATAATCCAAAGATGCCAGATCCGGTGGTGTATTAGTACATCCCATCTAAGCTGTAAAAGCTTTTGGCTAGTTTCTGTAAAAACATGTGGAACCCAATTGTTGAGTTTTGAAATTAAATAGAGAACAGTCAAATTCGATAAATTTAATCTCTCAGCAATCTCACAAGTTGCTATTTGTCAGTTTGCATCATTCAGTGTCTTTATTTTGCCTTCATCAGCTTCAAATGACCTTCCAGAAAGTTGTGCACTTTCAACATCAAAATTGTTGGAATGAAATTTTACAAACCAGTTTTGGCACTGATATTTTGTCAATACATCTTTTCTACATAAACATTGAATAATTTTTTCTTTCTTGAACAGCATTTTTACTTTCCATTAGTAAAAAGTAAAATATGCCTAAAATGCTGGTTTCGACTTTCCATATTTTAAAACTACGTATATTCCAAACAAAAACAATTATGCAGAATCAAACAAGCTTTGGTATATTAGTTGTCAAACTATATAATGACAATGCAACTTAAGTATGAAGTTGGCTTTGAAAAAAAATACAATTAAGATTACTGTTGGGAAAAAAGAATTACTTTCTGTACTTTTCTTTCTAACCCAATACTATATAATAAATACATTGCATTCATAAGACCCTATTAATATCATTTCTTATATTCTCTGAACAGCATATATTTGAATACAACTTATAGATACATCTAAGATAAATATATATGTTCTTAAAATAAAAAAAAAAGAACAAAAAAAAAACAAAAAATAAATTGATATTCTGAATGCAGTTCATTATAATACATATAAACACTTTTTTTTTTTTTATTTTTTTAATCTTCAAGCAATATTTTTCTGGAAGGTTCTAGGAAAAGGTTGTAAAAATTGAGATTGTATTAAAAACTATTAGATTGTACTTTAAAATTAAAAAAATAATAATTTAGGTACTTCTTTCTTAGTATTCTTTTTCACAAGTTCAATGTTATTTTGTGGATAGACCACTACATTCATTTTCAAGTGTCAATTAATGCTGTGCTATAAATGAATAATGAATCAATACTTTTTTTTTTATCATTATCAATGGATTAAATAATTCTTTTATCTTATTTTCTCATTTTTGTTTTTACTTCAACCAATACATAATCGATCTTTTATAATGGAAATGTATTTACTTTTAAAATTATTTTTAATATAATTCTAGCACATATTTTTAAACTTGCATTATAGGAGTAAATACGTGTTTATAATGATAACAAGTATCTATAAATATATGTTTCTATTCTAACAGAATTCTTTAATTCATTATTAATAAAATCATATATAACTCACAGCATCACTCACTGGCGATTTTTCTCTTTCTCCTGTATCAGATGATTTAACTTCATTTTCCATTGCTACAGTTTCAGCTGGTTTGATGTTAGGTACAGTATCCGCAAAAAGCCCACACGGCAGAGGTATTTCCTCCTTCTTCAGTTCTTCATCCTTGATTTTGACTTCCTCTTCAGACGCTGGTTTTTTCATAAAAATCTTCATTTCTTCAAGAACGTCCTCAAAGCTACCGATTTTGTCTGCCTCTTCATACACTGGAATTTTTTTATCTTCTTCGGTAGTATTAGATTGTGGAGCGGGTGCTTCTTGGAATTCGCTTTTCTCTTTCTTACTTCCATGCTTCTTAGCTGCCTTGTGCTTTGGTTTGAAGGGGCAATTTTCTAACTTGATATCAATGTCCCCTAATAAAAAAAAAAAAAAGTAATTAGTCTTTAAAATACTAATTGTTTTTAATTTAATTCAATATGAGATGATGCTACAATATTACAGCAAACATGATCTTTGCAATATTTAAAAATGTTAAATATATATATATATTTGAAATGTTTTAGGATTACGTGGCAACTTTTGAACTAAAAAGTACTTGTGCATCTACAATATAAGAATGTGAGTGCTACAGATATGACGAAGAAGAATTCATTTTCTAAAGTTTATATAGATTTAAGAAAATAATAAAAATTTAAAGGGTATGAAACTTACCTTTCCTTTTATTACTAAAAGTACTTTTTAAGGTAATCTCATTATTAAAAATATTAAATGAAACGGATTTAATGTCATTAACCAGTAGAATTTTTTTTTTTATTTATTTACATATTACAGGTTTAAAAACTATTAATATGGTGCAGAAATTACATTGTAGTTCCTAAAGATTTTCTACTATTAATTATTCGGAAGTGAGAAAAAAATCAGAAACACTTTTTTTTTTTTTTAATCATTTTAAATCAAATCTTAATTGTTAATTTAAATCGTGATTAAAAGTGCGAAATATACAAAAGACATAAATCACAACTTTTCCTTTCAGACAGTAGTTCCTTATTCAATCAGTGTTAATAATATTAAAAGAAAAAAAAAAAAAAAAAAAAAAAGATGCATCGTTATATTAAGAGACACTATAAATAGATGAATTTTTTATAACTCCTTTTCCATAATTATATACATAATCTTATGGATTTAAAAGAATACATAAATATATATATATATATATATTAAACATTAAATAAGCAAATTCTCTTAATCATAATAGTTAATCATCATCATGAAGGGAAAATGCGAGGAATTTTAAAGTTGAGGAAAGATTACAAATGTGTACTTTTTAGTAAAAATTAAATCTTTTGTTTCAGTGATAATTAAAGATTCTTAGCTATTTGAAAAGGAAAGAATCTACATGAAGGTTTAATAATAATTTCCGTCCCTTTTCTTAAGTTTATATGTAAATATAGGAAAATTTTTAGAATTATTAATATGAAATGTACAAAAAGAAAAATATTGCATTTGTCATAGATATTTCTAGACAGTTTTTTAAATTGTATGCATCGCAAAAAATATTATTACAAAACTAATATAAAATTTGTAAATTTCAGTAAAGTAGATTTAGTTTTGTGTGTATAGTATGTTATAATGGCCAAAAAAGGTTTCAAGAGCTCAGGCTCAAATACTGTGGAAAATCTAGGTATTTTTAATTTTTTAACAAATAAGACAACAAGTAACTTTTAAGTTGTTTTAATATTTACATTTATATGCATACTAAAAAGCCATATAAAAATAAATAGTGAATTAGTTATCATTATAAAAATGCTAGTATATATATACGAGTTATAAAACAAAAATAAGTAGCATTATTTCTTTTAACAGAATAATGTAATAATAATATTGTCATCATTTTTTTCTTTTTACTCAATAAGAAAATTTAAAAAAGACTTGTAAAACTTTAAGATTGCTCTAAAGTTTCTATAAAAATCCTCACACACATAATTAAAACAAGCTTTAATAATGAAAATATTTTAACAATATGAAAAGCTTCATTAAAAATTCATCAAATCAAAGATATTTTTATTAATATTATGCATAACTACAAAAATACTTTGATTGGGCTAAGGATATCAATATACTGTTGCAGAATTGAATATGACTAGGTTTATAATAATCCAAGACATTTAAAAAAAAAAAACATACCTGGCCAATTTTCGAGAAAAGAACTGATACCAGAAGAAATCAATTTCTCAGCACCAACAAAATCTCCATTAAAAAATTTTAAAAAAGGATTTTCTGGTACTTCATTGTGACCAGGTGACTGGGATTGACTGTCATCGGAAGAAGTAGAGGCAGGAGATTGGTTGAAGATTCCACTAGACGGGAAAAAGTTTCTGGGACAACGACGAAACATGGATCTCCACAATCGTCGGGCACCCAAAAACACCCAGTCACGAAATCTGTAAATTATATTAACATTAAAATCCTTCTTATATTATAATATTTTGACAAGAATAAGTTTTTGAATACAGATAAACTGAAGAAAATTATATAACTTGAAAGTTTCAATTGTAGTTATATAAAATAAATCTATCATAATAATCATTTTAATTTAACAATCATTCAACTATAAATAAAATTGTTCCTTATTTTATTTAAAATTCTCTAGAAATATCAAATTGATAATTATGAAATGCACAATAAGGTTTTCCAGCAATAGTATATTTCAGAAAAAATACAATTCAAATGAACAAATAATTTTACAAAAAAACTCACAACCAAGATCTTTTACATTTTCTATTCTCTTATCAATATGCTGAATATTCTCATCATAACTTTATGATTTCTATGTTCAAATCTCATATGATAAAAAAATGTATATACTTGTCACCCAATTCACAACATACTTTATTTTTGCACAATTTTCATTTTATACAGTTTAAAAATACATCTTAACTGCACATATATTTTTACATTCAATATTTAATTCCATTTGATTGGCTTTTCAAATACGCTTGTAAAAAGAGAAACAGCAGGAGGAAAATGTACATTGTTGTGCTTTTTCAAAATGAAATTTTTTTTTAACCATTTGCTATATGCTGGTTAGTAATTAACAATAATAGCTTTGGTAGTATTTATATAAGCTTATAGGTTTTACTAAGCTGAAAGAAAGTGTGTGTGTGTGTATGCATGTGTGTGTGTATGTATATGTATGTGTGTGTGTATGCGTGTGTGTGTGTGTATATGCATGTATGTGTGTGTGTGTATGCATGTGTGTGTGTGTGTGGATTGTTAGATAGATATAGATTGAAATGAGAAGAACTTTAAAAACTAAAATTAAAATTTTGATTAGTCTACATAAAAGTATAGATGAAGAAAGAGTAAGAGTTTTCTATATTGTAATTCAAGAATGAAACCACAAAAAAAAATAATAACGGGAAAAATAAAAGTCCATTAGAAATAGCAGATGGGATTTGTCTGAGTGTATGCATATATAATATGGAAAATGCATTAATGATACGCTATAACATAGATTAATGAAAAAAAAAATTTAAGAAATGCCAAATTAATACCAATCATTGCAAATAAGACTTTATGTGTATAAGAAAAAATTAAGGATCATTTAATTATCTATCTCTTAGATTGGAAAGAAACTTTTTCGGCAAGATATTGTTGATTTAAAAGATTCAACCAAAACTCCGTATATAATCCAAGATTAAAAACAAAACAGACCTACTGATTCAGATTCTGAGTAACAATATTCAGAAAAGTTTGCTGAAATTATTTCCACTTAATTATGCACTTCAGATGAAGTCTTTAATGTATAACAAGTTGAAATTATTTCAATAGAAAATACATAGAACCTATTTATCAATGCTGACAAGACAACAATATTTCTATTGTAAAATTTTAAAATAAGAAAGGACTTCCTTTTAAAACACTTCTATTAATTGATAATGAACCAACACATCTTATGCAATGCTTATCCAATCATCTTTGCAATATGAAAATCTGAGTTGTATATCTGCTGCACACAATCAGCTTCTTTAGATTAAGATAAGTTTGGCCTTTAAGGCACAGACAACAAACATAGAATAAGGTATAAAAAAAAAAAAAATGATAAATTTTTGCAGTAATGGATATTTGGAAAAAAATTTCAATCTAGGATTATGTTATGCCTGTGTATATCAAAATAAGCAATCAACATTCAATGCATGCCAGAAAAATATCAGATACTGAAATAATCTTGACAGCCATTTTCCTGACTTTTCAGATCAATAAAATTCTCCACTTCCCAGTTCTGATGTCACCGTATGAAATTAAATATTAAGGCCGCATTGTTGATAAATTTTAATATAGTAAACTTACATGAGAAGGTTGAACAAGCTTAATCATATCATGATATGGATGTTTGTTAGCTTGGTTGCAAAACTGGCACAAATCATAATCCTTGCATTGAAGGCATTTGTAGCGGTCTCCAAATATATTCTGATCACATCCATCGCATACTACAAGTAGATGTTCAACTCCCTTATCTCTTGGCTCATCAACTTTAGGTGGCTTATCTTGAGGTACTTTTTCTTTCATTGTTGGTTCAGACTTGGACAAATAAACAAAAACTTTGAACAAACCATCATCAGCATTTGCTAAAGCTTGAGCAAGTTCACCATCAGTTGACATAACAATGAAATCATTTTCTGAATCTGAAAATAAATTTAAAAATTGTAGATAAAATGCAGAAAAAATTAATAAAACATTAAAAACAAAATTTAGATTTTTCCTTTTTTAAAAAAATAAGAATGATAATTTTTTAAAGCATTTTACATTAATTTTCTGCCTATAATCTGTGAATATTTTGGTATTAATTATAGATCACTGCATGTAATCTGTAGACTTTTTCATCCATAGAAGTTTCAGTAAAAAATTATTCTAAGCATGAGTGATACCAAACACTTCTTTTTTGCTGGAAAACGTTTTTTTTTTTCTTCCTTCAACCAAAATCTCCAAGCAATCAAGTCCATAAAACCCTGACCTAAAAATTTTTTGAAAACAAAAATTGACACAGCCTTCAGTGAGAAAAAAATAAAATAATTTTCTAATTATAAAGAAACACAATAATTGAAGATGATGGCAGAAAATCAGACTTTTACAAAAAGTAGACAAAATATAATATGCATCATACACAGGTGCATGCTATGGATAAAGATTAAAAGACTTTAAGAAGGAAAAATTGATAATTAACCATGATACTGACAATTACAAATCCTAAAAAAAATGCCTCTTTAATTTACACCATAGTTCCTAAATGTATATCTGTTGTTGTTCTAATGCAGCTGGCAATACAGGGAACAGTTAATCTTTATGGGGTAATCTTAATCTTTCAGCAGGGGCTGTTACTGTTACTTATTTAGCATTACACAGGTGGCATGTGCAGCTTTGAAGATAGACTACCGACACGAGTAACACTACCCCACAACACTCAACAATCCTATTAGACATGACCTACAGTTTAAAGTGGATTCTGAACCACTCCCAACATCCATGGCACCTCCGGGACCTGAACCCAAAACCTGTGGTACAAAGCACTAGCCACTTCTCCATCAGGCCCTTTTAAATGTATATCTCCTTTCTAGACTACATATCTTTAATTTATAACACAATTCTTTATATAATTATTCTACATATAATTACTGCACCCAAAATACTCTATAATACTGAAAAAATATTTTAATTTTATGTAAACAATATAAAAACAGAACTTGCTGGTATATAGTACATCAATGAATAAGTGAAAATTGCTCATGGATTACACACAATTTTTATTTTTTGGGGCCAAAAATAATGCCAAGTTATATAGCATGAATGAATTATAGGCAGGAAATTACAGTATTTCTCATGCATATATTTAAAAAACTTTCTGTATAACTTATATAAGATTTACACATAATTTAATATGTCACAAAAAAAAAGGTACTTAAGTATTAACACCACCACAGCTACAGATTTGGCGGTTTAAGTGGCGCCAATATACACTCAACAATTTTTGTGACAAATCATAAAAATATAAAACACTTTATTTAAAATCAAAACACTTTCAAAATTCAAAACACTTTATTTAAAAACAAAGTAGTCAATCGGATTTCGGTGGAAAATGGGCCGATATAGTTTAAAATAGATTCAAAACAGTCTCTATTTTGGCCAAAGTAAATACCAAAAAAATATTTATATAAATATATTTTTAAGTAATATACTAACCTTTCCATTTTAATTCCAAATTATCTTGCAGCTGAAAGAGGTTTCGAATGATCTCCTTTAAATTTGCAAATGAATTAACAACATCACTCCCAACAGCAAGTCTTCGAATTTGCTGTTCATTATTTGAGTCTTGAAAATACACTTTAAGAATATGAACCATCTTTGATCAAATGAAAATCTAAAACACAATCAAAAGTTAAGGAAGTTGGCATATCATGACTAACATATAGAAATAAAAAAAAATTAAAATGGAATAAAAATTTTTATTTGATATAAAATTGAAAAATATTTTAAAAAGCTTCTAAAAATGTACAATAGAGACTAGAAATATTATATATGAAACATTATCTTAAAACATGTCAAAGTAATTAAAAAATAAATAAATAAATAAAACCCAAAAAATTAAAATAAGCAGATTATCAAGTTTGACTAACGTCCAACTAATTGATAAATATCACAATTCACAACAATTTTGTCTTCTTTTAAAATATGAATTTCCTACTAAATTTTTTATTGCAATATATATGATAAAAAACAAAACTATTAATTTAATAATCAAAAATTGTCTTTTTAAAATTAAACTAAATGTCTAAGTAAGAATTAATGAGCAAAATCCTTTTGACAATGTATCATGCTAGTAAATAAAATAAAGCTAAATCATTTTGTTGCTGCATTTTCCACTTTCACATAATGTAACAAAAATGAATAAATAATTGCTAACATATAATTATATATACTGCAACCAGTCTGAATGATTCTTTTTCAAATTTAAAACTGGTTTAAGCTCTTGAATTTTCCTCTTCACAAAATCATCAACAAACTGAGGAAAAATTGGCAGTTCATGACAATGGATTCTTATTATAGATATTCCAATCTGAATCAAACTGGTTTAGCTTTCAAGCTGCTGATTTTTCTTCCTAAATATAGGAGACAGCTGATAAATGCTGACTCATGGCAATACATATTTGTTATCAATTTATATCAATTTTTTAAATTTTACAATATTTTTCCTTCTCTGAAGAATCTTGAATTAGCAGGAGAATAAACAGCAGTCATGCCTATACTTATTGTTAATTAATTTGAATCAAATTAAATTTGGTTAAATAATAATAATAAAAAAACTTATTATTGCTGATTCATAGTTATACATAATAACTATGAATCAGCAATAATAAGTTATTTTTCTTCTCAGGAACATAAATGCTGATTCATGGCTGTGACATGAAAAATTCTTATATGGATGTAATTTTAAACAATGGAACTGGACACAACTTTACATAATACACAATGTTGCTTAAATTAAGGTTGAAACTCCTTAAAAAACCCAGAGTTAACTTCAATATTATAATTTATGTATGGAGATATACAGTCTGAGTAAAAACT
The DNA here is from genome assembly GCA_021605095.1 of Caerostris extrusa. Classification (NCBI taxonomy): domain Eukaryota; kingdom Metazoa; phylum Arthropoda; class Arachnida; order Araneae; family Araneidae; genus Caerostris; species Caerostris extrusa. Next base: position 55,255 of record BPLR01001486.1, read on the forward strand.
TTAAGGCCAGTAGACATTTTGAGAAAATGGAAACATTTAAACTGAAGAATTAAAATACCATTTGATTGATAATTATTGAGCTTAAATAAAAGTAAAAAAAAGTTGAAAAATTAATTTGCAAATATTTTATTATTAGAAAATATTACAGAACACACAGATAAACATTTGAGCCTGAGTAAAAACTTTAAGGCCAACATGGAAAATAACATATAAGAAAAATTACAAATTCTTAGAAGGTTGTGTAGGAGCCATTACTTCGAATTACTTCAAATATTCTTGTTTTCATAGATGAAATGAGTTTTTGACAAATGGTGGGGTCGGTTTTATACCATTCATCTTCGATAGTAGATTTCAGCTCTGTTGTTGATGTAAAATGTCTCCCATTTGCATAAACTCTTCTTGCTAAGTCAGCCCAAAGGTTCTCGATTGGGTTGATGTAAGGTGATCTAGCTGGCCATTTCACAGTTTCAACATTGTTGACTTGGAACCAATTTTTTGTGCTGTTACTCGTATGGATCGGTGCATTGTCTTGCTGATATTTCCAATTTTCTCCAGCAAGACATTCAGCATTTGGCAAAAGATGATTTGTTAGGACATTTTGTTATCCTTGTGAATTCATTCTTCCTGAAACGAATGCAATTGAGCCCACACCATTGTAAGAAAAACAGCTCCAAGTCATGACAGACCCTCCACCTAATTGGCGCTTGGAGAATATTCCTTTTTCATTTCTTATATCATGCCAGTAGAAATTCCAGCCATCTGGTCCATCCAAATTCCATTTTTTTCATCAGAAAAAATAATTTCTATTCATTGGTTGTCCCAGGTCTTGACTTTCTGGCCAAAGTTCAAACGCTCTATTTTGTGTCTCTGCAGTAACTGAGGTTTAGTCAATTTTGCTGTATAAGTGTACCTTCCAGACCTTCTAATTGTGCTATAAATCGTTTTTTGACAAACTTTTAAACCTATCGTCGGAATCAGTTTCCTGGTTGAGTACTTTCCAGTAGACGCAAATTGGCAAACTCTTCTTTCAGCATGCAAGGACAAAGCTTTAGGTCTTCCCCCAGTATTCTCTTTACCATAATTGTCTTTCAATTTAAAAAATTGTTGACTACAGTCTTTTATCTTCCTATCTTTATCGCAATAGCACGACTACACATTCCTGTTGAAGACAAAACTTCGATCTGTCCTCTTTCACGATCAGTTAACTTCTTGCCCTTCGCCATCTTCACAAATATCACCAATACTTCGAAGAAACGTATGACAAATATGAAAATTGCAGCGTTGTCACAAGCTAGTAGTTGCAATGGTAATTACATGATTATATTATATTTATTTTTAAAAAATGACTGGTGGCCTTAAAGTTTTTACTCAGGCAGAAATACTAACTTTGTAAATAACCACATGTTTCTCATAATTATGTATTTACAAATTATGTTTATAGCATTTATTTCTTATCAATGAACTTTAATAATTAATATTATTTGAATCCCTTTTATTTCATTTTACATTTTCTCAAAAATTTTTACTGCCCTTAAAGTTTTTACTCAGACTGTACATTTAACTATTTAACTCATACAATAAAAACAATAAATATAATTTTATATCAATTTCAAAATTATATCAATAAAAAAAAAAATTATGCAAACTTCATTTCTTTTTTGGATATTATGACATCATAATAAGGAAAAAAAGAATAAAAATGTGTTAAAATATTATAAAATTTTTAAACCAAAAAAACTGAAATTTAAAATTCTTTAAGAGGAAAAAAAAAAAAAAAAAATAGTATCCATGCATTTTTTTATCCTTTAACATTGATAACAACAAATTACTGAAGAAATAAGTGTAACACAAAAGCAAAAATTTTAATCTATAACAATATGGTTTTGTTACATACAATTTTTATCGATTAAAAACTTAATATTATAACATTTTTAAGGAATAATTAGCATCTTTTTTTTTTTCTTTCAATATTATGTATCATGATATAAGAAAACTGGAATAAAAAATGTTTTAAAATCTTAGAACTATTAAAACTACTTTTTCACAACTGATTTTTTTTTTTTTTTTTAAATCGACGATCAGCTTTCTTTTCATTATAGTCAACTTTAGACGATGCACTTTTCAGTAGAAATAAAATAAGGAAATATAAACATATATTGATATTCTATCTATTTCTAAACACAGGAATAACAAGTAAATTTTTTTTTTTAATTCTACAGTATTTTTATGATATAAAATACGGAAATATTTAAAATGGAACAAAAAAAAAAAAAAAAATTGAAAAACTATTAAATAATAAATAAGCGTAAAATAAGATAATGAGCATATTTATCACTTATTGCGTTCCAACTTCATTAAAAAGGACTAAATCAAGTTAGGAAAAAAAATATCAAATAGCACTTGATGAACTGCGTATAATAAACAAATACGTTTGTATAACTTTTTTTAACTTGCCGCCAGAATAATGTCAATTCAAATAAAGCATTTATAAATATTAAAAAGTAAAATTATAATTGAAAATCAGAATCTTACCACTTTCTTCGTGTAAAAATTCCAAGTTGTTTTAAGATAGCGAAACAAGTGATGAGTCTACAGACTTGTTGTGTTTATATAGACGGACCAAAATGTCTCTTACAAGGATGCAAACATTCTACAATATTCAAGAAACTTCCTTGGTTTAGTCATAAACCAGGTGTCAAAATGAATTAAAAACGAATGACGCAGCTGATAGAAAAAACACTAGTCACGAACAAGTTGGAAATCGAACGATCGATCGTGTTTACAAATAAATGTTTGTTGCCAATTGTTCAAAAGAAATAGTATTGTACTATTTCTTTTGCACAATTAGAAATGCTTAATAATAAATAAACGCTTAATAATTATGTTTTGGTATTAAATTTGTAGAAAATATATAAACATTCTACAGAAAATGCAGATGTATTAAATTTGTTCAACTTTTTATAACATAAACTTTAGTTCATCGTTATTTATTAAGTCAATTTGGAGGCTGTTGCAATTTTAGTTTCGATTTGCATCACATGTTGAGAGCTAAAGAGGCTATTTATTAAATGGAAAAAAAATATATATAATTATTCTTTAAAATAATTTTAGAAAACTTCTAAGCCTTTTTTGCACATATATTCTACATAATAGGCAATTATGTTGAATCTAAAAGGGACTGATAATTATAATAAACTACAAATTTAGATAATAAAAAAACAGCATAAGAAACTTAATCAGAAAACGAGAAGAACCAATTAGAATAAGAAGAAAGATTGAATGCAATTATAATGTGCTAATTACATTCAAACAAAAATGCATTTTTTATCGATTTTTCACAAAATAAAAAGTATATAGTCATGCGTTCATCGAAATTTAAAAAAAAAGCTTTTATTAGGAGAATTTACTGAAACTTAAAGCGTCATGGTTTTTTTTTCCCTATTTTTTCAATTCCTTCTATTAGCTCACCCTCTCTCAATATATATTTATATATCTTGTTCAAATTTTCAATTTTTCATAAAATACTTTATAATAACCAACCACTCAAGTTCAAGCACATTTTTTTTTTTTTTAACTTGTAGTGGATGACACTGGATGTGAATACAGTTTTTTCAAATATTAATTCAGTAATTAAATTTGATTAATTAATTTTAGTTTTTTTTAGATTTAAGTTGCATATATCTATCAATAGAGGGCGCCAGATAAACATAAAAAAAAAATGAATGAAAATTATTTATAAATGACTTTCTGCAATATAGTGAAAAAAAGTAGGAGTTGACTTTAAAAAAAAATTTTTATATTATTTTCGGATAAGTTCAGCAAGTAAAATTCTTTCGTAACAGAAATTCTGATATATAAGTATAATTTTAAAAAAAAATTTTATTCAAAATTAATTGGGAAAAAATTATATAAAATAACTAGAAAAAGAAATTATATAGTACTTTGCAACTTTATACAACTTTATGAAATTAAATAATTCGAAAATTATGTAAAGCGAACGTCATTAGTCGTAGTTCTTCGTAACTGTCACTGCCTTTGAGATTTTCTGGATCAGTTTTACTCTGACAACGACAAGTCACCAAAAGTGATTCTTGCGATCATGGCAGATTTTATCAATGAAACTATTAAAGTTGCTCAAAATGCAACTGCAAAACCTAAGGCTTCAACCGAAGGAATGCTTATTGCATATTCTAGTTTAGTTATTATGGCTTTACTACCAATATTTTTTGGTGCATTTCGATCTGTTAAGTTTTTAAAGAAACAGAAAGTAAGTATATTTGATATGCAGCCTGACGTACCATATGCTAAGTATATTTCTTCATGTATATATAATATTTGTTAAACTTTTTCTATATCTCATAATGAATAAATATTCCTTCTCTTCTATTTTAAGAATTAGAATTACCAACGAAAGTTTTTTTCATTAATAAAAGAGTTTCTTATAGTTCCAGCTGTTATGATTCATATATTTAATTTGTCTGCAAGCAAATAAGCAGCATAAAAAGAAAATAACTAGAAATGAAGGAAAGAGAATTTTTTTGTTTTTCTTATCTTGTATAGAGATCACTTTTAAAATAGTACAGTTATTGTTTCTCATTTGATAATCACCAAATACATATTTAAAAATGTGATTTGTATTTCATTGGTAGTAATACAGAATACAATGATTTTGTAATGTTTATCTAAGCTCTGAATTGTTATTTATCTGCCTATTGTTAGAATTTAAAAAAAAATGCTTATTGAAAAACTGCATTTGAATTTTCAATATGGTTAAAAATAGAATGTACTTTTTCCATTTGATGTTATTTTTTAAATCACAAACTAGAGTAGAACATCTTAAAATATATTAATATTTTAAATGAATTGGTAAAGTTAATTACTAATTAAATATGACCATGTTTAATCATCAATTGGGAAATTCTGTGCCTTAAATTTACATTAAATTTTTAGAGTTTGATAAAATGATAATATTAAAATATTAATATAATGCATATTCTATGAGATCACAAATAATTTTTAAACTTTAATGATGTATGATTTCATAAGTAGATCATAGTTGGTTCAATTTTAAAAAGTTCTTATACTTCTTGAAATTTAATACTTAATCATAATGAATTAAACTGTGTTTTTGTAATAAAAATATTCTTTCATTATTACAGGTATAAAAATAAATCAATATAAATTTTTATGTATATTTTATTGTGAAATCTTAAAAAAAGAATATTTTAATTTTAACACCATAACATTATTTGCTACTTTCCTAATTAACGGTACCTTGGCGACAGACTTGGCGGTTTTTAAGTGTCGCCAATCTTTATTATTTGGAATAAAAATATTTTAAAAGCGTTTTGATTTTAAATGAAGTGTTTCATATATATTTTATTATTTGGAACAAAAATTTTAAGTGTTGATTGGTAGCTGTGGTTGGCGCGTGTGCTCTTTATTGGCGCAACTGTCGCCAAGGTACCGTTAATACGTAAGTACCCATTATTTTTTAACAAGATACATTTATAATGCTGAAGAAGTGAACACTAACTGCAAATGCAATTTTATTGTTAGCAGTATGTGCTACAAAAGTAAAAGTAAGTAATAGCTTTAAGAATAAAAAGAAAGGAAGTAAACTTGACAATTGTGAAGGAGTAATGTGCATCAGCAGGTGGCTGCCTGGTAAAATTTTCCGAATTTCTTCTAATATAGCAATCAAATGTGAAGCAGTTATCTCTTAACACATTATATATTACCCCTATAACATATGAGGGTGATATATAACACTATATATCACCCTTATTTAACATATTGTTCTACTTTTTAATCTCTTGTGTTTAGCAAGGATAGTGGGAATTCAGTCTCTTAAGTTCATTAATTAAGCAATTCGTCAACACGGCCCATTGTAGTTAGCTCTGTGCTGAATTTGCCACAATACACTTTTTTTTGTATCAATTTTCTAAACTGTAATTAAGCTTATATTTTATTCTACCTTCTCTTTTCTTATTGATAATATATATATTATTTAAGCATATGTTAATTTGTATCTTTTTAGGATTCGGGAGAAAAACCAGAGACAATGTCTAAAAAAGATGCTGCAATGTTTCCTTTAATTGCTAGTTGTGCTCTTTTAGGATTATATATATTTTTTAAGGTATATAATTTTGATTCTTAGAATTCAAAGTTTTGTGTTAAATAAATGTAAAAAGTTTTGTATTAAATATTTGAAACACTAAAATAATGGTTTTATAAATTAAATTTCCTTAGAATATTATTTAGCTATTAATCATATATATATATATATAAATATAAAGATTGAGTTTGCTTTTAATAGTTATAAAATAAATACTTGGCTTTTATATCTCCCTTGCATATAGCATAATTTTTTTGATAACTTTTTTATGTTGACATGTTTTTTTCTGAAGATGGTTAATCAAGATAAAAAGATACATTTTTAGTTGCATATTCTTATTTGAATAAAAATTATAATGCATTTAAATGTTTTTAAGTGTTTGTTCAAAATTATTTTTTTTAGCCTATTTTAATATATAAAGTATAGGATCTAAATCAGGGGTAGGAACATGCAAGGTCATGGTGCTACATGTTTTTACATAAAAAAAAAAAAAAAAAAAAAACCACACTATGATAGTTAAATACACAAATTGGAATTGTATTTAATTAATATCATGGCATATTCTACACACGTCTTAAATCCTATGTAAAATATCTATACATAGTTAAAAAGCATTAGGAAATATAATTCAGAAGCTTTAATAAAATGAAATTTCATTGATTCAACACTTTCTTCCTCCATGAATTCATTGAGTTTGAATGTTTTTTCTATGAATATAGCAATGGCTTCATAGATAGTTACTTCTTTTTTGTTCTATTGATTTGTAGAAGCTTATATAACAACCAGATATGGATTTTCTGCCATCTGTACAAGCATCATGCAAGTTGGCCAATTCAGTTCTTTTTTGTAAAAATAGCTTTGAATGGTATTAAATATATTCTTGCATATCTTAAGTAAGAGGAGATAGCACAGTAAAAATTTCCTTCAAGCATGTTGTGTAAATAACTTGATTAAAAACAGTAGTGCATTCATCTGCTCATTAATTCAATATCATTTTTAAGAAAGAAATATTGTTAATTTTTCTGCTATTATGCCAAGTTTACTGCTTTTGTGGCAATACAATATTTCATTCTGTACAATGCTTCAGTTCACATTCGCATTTATTTTGTTTGAAAATATTGTGTGTAAAAATATCTTCGTTTGTAAATTGATGCTGTGTCGTCGAATAATTAAAATTATTTCATTGCTCTTCAATAGAATTTGTCCATAAACAACACACAGTATTTTTGGAAGTACCTCTTACAATTGAAAATTCACATGGTTAGTATTCATCATACTACCTTTTCTTTTGGTGAGCATTTTTTTACTATTGTTCCCTTTTGCTTGTAAATCACCAGCTTGCTTCAAAGTGTGCAATTTCATATCCAACTAGTTGAATTTCAAGCTATTTATATTCCCTGTTAAGAGTATTAGTTTTCAAACCACTTATCCATTTAGATATGTAAAATATCTTGACAGAAAGTTATGCAAAACATTAAAATAATAGTTAAATACTCATCAAGAAAAACGCTAGACCTATTAATAAACACTTCTCAATTGGCACAAAATCAAATGCTACAATGTTGTCTTGTTTTAATTCTGTTTGAAATAAAATTGTTGATACCAGAAGCTTGAAGATGTTTTTAAAAAAAAAATTACTAGAAACAAAAGACAGGGCAGTGCACATGCATAATCATGAGATACGATTTGTGATGGCCTGGACTAGTGAGAAATGATCAATTACTAGGTTTGTGCCCAATATTTTTTTTCCTGTCATTAGCAATATTTATTTTATATATCCTTGATAATGAAGTACTGATATAGATTGTGTGAATTTTGGAGACTAGATTAGGACATATCTTTTGTGTGTGTGTGTGTATATATTCAAAATTTCTTGTATAATGTTCTTTTTTTCTTTGTTAATCAGCATCTCATTATAATGATTGGCTACTGTATTTTGTTATTGATAAATGCCTTCTTTTTTTCTATGTAAAACTGGATTGAACTTTTATATTTACATATTTTTTGTGTAGATATTCTCGAAAGAATATATTAATCTCCTTGTGACCTTGTACTTCTTTGGTTTGGGTGTTTTGGCCTTGACACATATTTTAAGGTAAGTCATTTTTTTACACCATATATATTACACTATTTTTTGATATAGTGATAATTTAGCACAAAACATATAAATAAAAATGAGTTATTATAACTGCAGGATTTTCTGTTATCTTTTGTAATATTTCTAAAACGAAATACATTTTTAATACTGCATACATACATGCTGCTTTTAGTATTGCATACATGTTCATACTCGCAAGTTCTTTCTATATTTTAGTTCATGTCCTTTACATATGAAAGTAAACAGGGATTGTCCAATCCACTATAAATGACACCTTTACTTTTCTATATTTTATGACACTGGTGTTTATTCTTTAAATCAACAAATAAAGGAACATTATTACAAAAGAACATTTATGATTGTTGCAAAAACACACACAAAAAAAAAAAAAATTATATCAAAATAAAACCAAGATAGTCTCATAAGTTATTAGGTTGAGATCAAGACACTTTGCTGGTTATGGTATTCGCTGAATGTCCTCACTTTCAATGAATTTGTCAGACAAGTGTGCTTAATGGGGATGAGCATTATCACCCATAAATAAAAAGGTGTATCCATATGCACCTCTGAAAAGTCTTGCTGTAAAACTTCATTCTTATATTTCTGGGCTGTTCACAGATCCATTGTTGAAAACATAGGGGTGTTCGTCCGTCGATCATTATTCCTTCCCATGCCATCACTACCAAAATGGTCATGTTCCATAAGGTTCAAGGGATAATTTCATGTTTCTGACTCCTTCCAGATGTAAAATTATTTAGAATCGCTTGTAAAACTAAACCTTGACTGATCAGTAAAGAGAACATGGAACCAATAGTGTTTAATCCAGTTCTGATATTCTTTTCACCAATTAAAGCAATCTCTCTTTTGTTGTGGAAACAATAAAACTCGTTCCCATGCCCTTTGAAAAGCCCTTTTTTTTTTTTTTTTTTATTAAGCTTTCTGTATACAGTTTGATATGATACAGCAGTTTCAGTGGTTGCTGCAAACTCTTTTAAGTGGTGAGCAGTAGACTTCCTGTTATGATGGGCAATTATTGCCAGATATCGATCCTCAGAAGCAGTTGTTGTTCATTTACAACATTGTCCCAGCTTTCTTACAACAATTCCATTGTTTCTATATCGTAGAGACATTCTCAAAACATTTAGACATTTGGTTGCTTTTTTTTCTAAACAGTGTGAGTTGCCTCTTCCCAGATTATTCAAGTGATACTTTGAAGCCATAACAAACTGATTTGATTCCTTGGACACTGAAATCAAGCACTATGTTGCAAAAATTTACTTAGATATACTCTTTGGGCAAAGCTTTTGATTTAATGTCAGATGACTCAAGTCTAGATTTGCATGTCAGAAGTTTGATTGGATAATGCTAATTAGGCATGTTTTTCACATATTTGTTGCAAACATGGAACACATTGATTGAATATTTCATTGAATATCATTTTTGAGTATGTAAAGATAAATTTGGATATGAGTGTAGATTTTTTTGAAACTTTTTCAGTTTGTAAATTTACTTTTTCATTGTCCATTTTTTAAAGCTTCATTACATTCAAAGAAAGTTGTTATTTGTATTAAAAATTTGTGTTGTGTGTAATAAATGAATTTTAGGCTTTTTTAATATTGAAATCAATTAATAGTTAAATATTTAAAGAATTGGTGATTTAAAAATTTCATGTTTAATGATAGCCTTTTATATTTAGTTACCTGTATCTTCTAGAAATGAATAATTTCTCTCCATATTTAAATAAATTGTCATAATTCATTTTTATATTAAACTAAATTATTATATGATATGAGTTTCTTTAGCTGATTTATTGTTTATTTATATTTTAGTCCATTTGTTTCGAAATTTGTTCCTGAGAGTTATCGAACAAATCATCATTTGGTGTATACAAAGGGATCAGGGAAGGATAAAGAAGGTAAATTTTTATTACGAATTATAAATATGAAAGTAATTATATTCCAATTTGATAAAACATTTAAATTGGTTTATTTATAAGATTCAGGCAGATCCCTTTTAACCAGATATTGATAGGTTGATTGTTTTATCATGCCAGGATTGCATAAGAATTTGGCTTGGTTCTTATAAATTTTGTGGTTGATTTTGACCCAATATAATGTTCGGAGTTTCAACCAGTTAGTGTTATCTATGAGATTTAATGAAAACCACAGATATTGGGAATATTCAGGCATTAAAGAATTCACTACCATGTTCCTTCAAACTCTAAAACTACATAAACTTCATGAAATCAATGTCCTTCTGTTATTATCTCTTGGATAGATAGATGTCAGAAGAGACCCTATAATATTTGAGAATGGTGATCCTGAGATCAAATGTAACTCTTTAAGAAAAACATTCCCTCATAACACATCTGTTATTAGTTGCATCTTTACATCAATATTATAAAGTAAAAAAAGCCTTCCTGTTGGGAAAACATTTCTTACTGGTTCGCTCCTCCAAAATATCAAGCAAAGTAAGATTAATCCATCCTAGCAACCTTTTTCACTGCCTAATAGATATTATTACATATTCATAATAACAGTTAATAACACTGATAAATTACAACTAGCCTCTTTATACAAATTAGAGGACAGCTCATAGATTTCGTAGTACTTGATTTGACATTTATTTTAACCCCTCTATTCATTGCAAAGCTGTGACCTCCTGTTTTTGAGCTGGATGCTCTATCTATTATAAGAAAGGTAAATAAGTTATTTAAATAACTATTGCAAACAGCTAGAAGGGTTTCCACTTAGTCATTTGGTTATAGTCATCTATTGTTTATGTTCAATAAATCCTTACATTTTCGTTGTGATCATGTAAACTACTACTTCACACAGTATTTCCTTAAATTTACTTCTTCAGAATCCTTGCCTTCCATTGGTTGTCCTTGCAGGCAGCTTTATCTGCTTTACACAAATATAAATTTTTTCCCTGCTGATTAATATGTATAATACTAAATATAAAAGTAATCTTAGGTTAAAAATTAATTTTTGTATTTTAAATTTAATGATTCCTAAGTGTATAATTGCTATATTTAATCCCATGAAAGTTAGAAATGGAAATAAAATAATTTATTTTAAATTATATTATTGTAAAATGAAATATTTTATTAAGTTCAATTTTTTTTTATTGTTATAGATTTTAAAAATTAGTTTCAAAATATTTTATATGTCTTGTTTTCAGAACTTCTGAACTTTTCCTTTAAAACTGGTGATCTGGTAGCTCTTGGATTATGTATTCTCATCGGTGGAATTTATTTATGGAATAAGGTCAGTGCAAAAAAAATCAACTAATTTGTGGTGTAAATTGTTAAATTAAAAATATGGATAATTATTTTTATTTAGAATAATGATTAATCAATTTTTTTTTTTAATCTAAAGATATGAATTTCTAAAATTGTTTGCAGTAAAAATTATATAATTCAAGAGGCATGTATAGTCTAAATGATTTTATTTCTTTTGCTTAACATGTGCAATTGTTGAAGATATTATTTGCATATCAACATTTAATTTTTTTCAGCATTGGATTGTAAATAACATATTTGGTTTAGCTTTTGCTTTAAATGGTGTTGAATTTCTTCATTTGAACAACATAATTATTGGTTGCACTCTCCTTGGAGGATTATTTATTTATGACATATTTTGGGTAAGAGTTCATTTTTTTATTCTATATTAAACTTAGCTATCTTTTAAGTTCTGTTATATCTTTTATGTATAGAAAAAACACACTGATAACAAGAATGTTTTTTAAATTTATTTATTTACTATAATTCACAGCTATCAACCAAAAATAAAACAATTTGATATATATGTGTGTGTGTGTGTGTGTGTAAAATCTTAAACCGATATAGTCTTTTTTTAAAACATCAAAAGTTTTTCAATGTCAAAAACTTTAAATATGTTTTATGTTAAGTTCAGCTAATTGGACTGAAAGAATAGAATAAATTGGAAACCATAATAAAAGCAAGTTTTCCCAAGGTGTAGTTGTGTTCCTAAAGTTTATTCTGTCTATTTTAAAAATTTCATGTTAGTTATTCTATAAAAATCTTATTGTCTCCGTTTGAGCGAGTTAAATATAATATGGCTTTTATATCATATGTAAGATGCGAGTTTTTAGCTTGAAGCTGTAAAGTTTTTCAACAGTCTGATTAACCTGAGAGGGTGTGTGCTTCCTTAGTGAAGGTTAAAGATGCAGGAATCCACAAATGACCTCAAACTGAAATAACCTTGAGCTATTTTAAAGCATCTAATCATAAGAATGTAGTCATCTTTCATTGGCCATTATTTTCATAAATGATTTTTAATTTGCTTTCTTCTTATTTGTGTTACTTAAGATTACATATTTTTTCTCACGTCACAATTTATTATCTATAAATAAAAAGCCATTCTTAAAGTAATAAAAAAAAAGATTGTACCTAGAAGTTTATAATCTTACACTAAAACAATTATGAGATTTCTTAACATATAAGAAAAGATATCATATTTTTGTTATTCACTTTGTATTTAATTAACTTTTTTTTTTCACTGTTACAAACTGATCTGTTTTGCTTGTTCAAGTTATACAATTTATTAAAATTTTTAATTTTCTAGGATCTATTGATAAAAACCTATTTTAATGTATTTTATTAAAAAAAAAAAAAGTTATTTATCTTTAAATACCATCTATTTTATATTAAGGTTTTTGCTACTGATGTTATGGTTACTGTTGCAAAGTCTTTTGAAGCTCAATTAAACGTATGTTTTCAGATTAGTAACATTTATTTTCATGTATGTATCTAAAAATTAGTGCTTAAATGCTAAAAAATATTTTTTATAGTGGTTTTTCCTCAAGATATTCTTGAAAACTGGCTTGATAGCAGTAATTTTGCCATGTTAGGTCTGGGAGATGTAGTAATACCTGGAATTTTTATTGCACTTCTTTTACGGTTTGATGAGAGGTAATGAATTTTAGAAGTTTCGTTTGATTAACTTTTAGTATGTTTAGTAAAGCTTTAGAATTTGCTTAAAAGATCTTTTCTTTTTTTTTACTTCTGTAATTTATAATTGAAAAAAATATATATTTTAGTTAACTTTTGATATTTTTTGTTGTATTTAAGTATTTATTGTTTAATAATCATTTTATTGTGTAAGGTATTGTAATATTATAAGCATTCTGTAAAACAAACAATTTTATTGTATTCATTGAAATCTATGTCTGTGCATTATAAACGAGAGAGTAGCATTTTTTATCAATTTTAATTGAAACAATGTTTTCTTTTAATTTTTCATTTTTATTTGACAAATAGTTAAGTAAAGAAAATTATAAAATTGTGTATTTCAAATAATCATAATTTTTAGGATAAATCACTGGAATTATGTCTGTAATTTTATATATTTTCAAGAAATGAAAATGAATATTTCACAGTAGTTATTTATGATTTTGAAAGACATTTTTCTAGTTCTTAAATTTAAAAATATAATTAAAAAAATCATTTGATTTTATAAGATATTTTGTTTTTAACCAGATAAAATTTTTAAGTAAGTTAAAATTGTATGCTTTCTATAATTTTATTTATGAATTCAAAATGTTTATTTTCTAGTTTAAAGCGAGGTCAAAAATTGTATTTCTACTCAAGTTTTATTGCATACTTCATTGGTTTAGTATTCACCATATTCATCATGTCATATTTCAAACATGCACAGGTATGGCATTTTTTTGCTCTTTTATCGTTTGTTATAAGTTAATTTTAAACTAAATATTAGCTTTATACATTTGTTTCTTCCTTATATATATATACTAGAAGACCCGGCCACGCGTTGTTGTGGCTTTCTTGTATTTCGTTCAATTATTAGATACTATAAATGGTATTGTTAAGGAAGTGATTGGTAAAGAATGATGAAAAGATCAAATTAAGTTTCAACGAATAGAAAATGTTTAATTTTTATTAATTTAATGAATGAGGTAGATAATGTTGATTTTAAGACTGTTTTATAATTATTTAACGTAATATAATTTTTAATAATCATTACTTTCATTTAACTAAGAAATGAACAATATTTCTTGTTAGTCTATCTTTCGTCGAAATAAATAAATTCGATGGTTTTCGAACACGTGAGCATGCAACATACAGCTGCCCATGGGAGAAACACGGATTCTGCGGTTAGATTTTTTTTTTGGTAGTCGTTTACTGAAAATGATAATTGAAAAAATACAATACAATTAATATAAAATCGGGATATAATAAGAAAAGACTAAAAAAATCACAATAAAAAATACAAATGCAAACGATCGTTTAAGGTACAAGAACACCTTCAAAGGAATTTTTTTGAAATTTTTTATCTTTGTACACATTTTTGGATTGAATGTATCTAAAAACTAATGATTTCACATAAAAAAAAATTTCATTATTATTTTTTTAAATTTTTATAAGCTAAAATAAGGGTAAAAATGGCCAAAAATTTATACTGTTACAAAACCTGAAATCAAATCAATATTTTTTTAAATTTCTAAGTTTGTATTTGTTTGTACTAACATTTTACAGTGAATAGACCTCTGGTAAATTTATATCTTTATTATTTATTATTTTGTGCTAGTTTAAATGCTGTCAACACAAAATTCTTCCAAAATTTGCATGTAATTCCAAGTTTAACAATTGAAATAAAAAATATTTATGTAGCTATAATCATTTCAGAGGTCTATTCCTGTAAATATTTATGAGAAACATAAATACAAAGTTTTGTAGCATTTGGATCAAAATTACTTGTGTTATGGTGTTTCACATGAAAACAAAAAGCATAAAAATTCATTCTGAGAAAAAGCTAAAAACAACTTTTAATTAGATATATTACTTTTAAAAATGTTGTAAATATATTAAAATGCCATTGAATTATCAAGTTCATAGTCTTATTTATTAAAAAATATAGTTTCGTTTTTCCTTAAAGCTGTAAATATTTTCTGTGCTTTGTTTTGAAAAAGTTAACATTTGCTCGACAAACTTTTTTTTACAACTTCCTGCTATTTGCAAAGGCTTTTTAATATGAAATGACCTGAATTTAAAATATTTAGCCTTTTTGCAAGTGTTTTGATTAAATATATTCAAAACCTTTGAATTTCACATAAAAATACCAACTTTAACTATTCTTTATACAATGTATTCTTTAAAATATGGATAAACATTGCAAAAATGTGATATTGTTGCAAAATTTTATAATTCAAAAATAAATAAAACATCAATAGTTTTTCCTTTGCAAGTATTTTTATGCTGGGAATATCCTTATGTAGGTAATATACTGTTTTCAAATTTATATCTCAATTATTTATACATTTTTGTATGCTTAAAGTTTGTCGACACAAACTTTTTTTTTACAAATTTACAAAAATTCTTAGTTTGAAAACTAAAATAAAAATAATTTATGAATTTAGGTTAATTTCCATGTTCTATTCCTTTCATACATTTAAAGAAAACTTTTACATGAAGTTTTAAAGCATTTAGAACAGAAATATTTTTATTGTGATGTTTTGAATGAATACAAAATGCTTAAAAATTCAAATAAGAAATAATTAAAACCAACTTTTAAATATAAATAAAAACAAATGTACATACATAAAAATGTTATTGAGCTTTAAATTCTCCTTTATTAATATAAACACTTATTTATTTGTTTTGTTTTCTTTAAATAACTTCCAACTTAAAGTACCATTTATCAATTTTTCTTCGACAATATTTAAATCACTCAAATTCTTTGTTTTTCAAATAACAAAAGTTTTTAAATTAAATGTCCTTGATTTTCAACTTGCAACTATTATAATACCTTTTATAAAATTTTAATGTTATTATATCAAATAATTGCAGAGTTTACTTCATTTTCACACTTTTCAAAAATCCTTAAAATTCATCATCTTTCTTTAAAATTATATTGTCTATATTATATTAACTTGTTAGATCACATTTCATTTTAGAATTCTTAATCAAATACAACACATGTTGACAAACTTTAAGCATAGAAAAGTTCAATGTTTTGATTCACAACTTTTCATTCAATATATTTTTATTCCAATTCAAGCTTAGAAAATGTGTTTTTTCTTCTTCACAAAAAATGTTTTATTATTTTATGATGAAAGAAATCACAAAACAAGTGGAAAAGTTAATGAGCTTTAAATTCTCCTTTATTAATATAAACACTTGTTTGTTTTGTTTTTTTTCTTTAAATAACTTCCAACTTAAAGTGCCATTTATCAATTTTTCTTCGACAATATTTAAATCACTCAAATTTATAACTCAAATTCTTTGTTTTTCAAATAACAAAAGTTTTTAAAATAAAATGTCCTTGATTTTCAACTTGCAACTATAATACCTTTTATAAAATTTTAATGTTATCATTATATCAAATAATTGCAGAGTTTACTTCATTTTCACACTTTACAAAAAATCCTTAAAATTCATCATCTTTCTTTAAAATTATATTGTCTATATTATATTATCTTGTTAGATCACATTTCATTTTAGAAATCTTAATCAAATACAACACATGTTGACAAACTTTAAGCATAGAAAAGTTCAATGTTTTGATTCACAACTTTTCATTCCATATATTTTATTCCAATTCAAATTTAGAAAATAAAAAAAATATTGATAATCAAATCAGGTAATACTTGCATACATTTGATTTATTTCTCATAGAAATAATATAAATTTCATACAATATAATTTTCACAAAATTTAAAGTAGTACATAAAACAATAATATTCAGAACATGAGAATTTTACGGTTATGTAGTACAGGCATCGAGACACGGCGCCAGCCTTTTATTCTGGTATATCTTTCGTCTGTGGTGGAAACAAACTTTTTACTCCAACGATGAAATTAGGGCAAATAAGAATTCTGCAATTAATTATCGAAATAGCAATAAAATAGTCATTATATTGTTCGAAAAATGAAGCTACTAATTCCTCTAATTGCAGTATTGCAACCCTAAAGAAATTGAGCGGAAAATTGGCGAAAATTCAGGGTTGCAAGATTGGCGTCTTTCTCAATGGTAGATTTTAAACGATTTTGCAATTAAATACGAAAAAAATCTGAATTAAAACTATCCTATCTCTCACGTTGGAACAAAACACACATTTAAAAAAAAGAAGTTAAAATCGGATGGTTAGTTTTGGAGTTCGTCTCGAACAAACATCGTGACACGGGAATTTCAGCCATCTTTATTTTTCTTAGAACAATAATAAAGTTGTCAATTTTGCTTAACTAAACATTAACAATACATTGTTGCCACTACATTGGTTTGCCAAAGAAATTTTAAAAAATATTTAGGGGTGGACCACCCTTATCACTTAGGGGTTTAAAAAATAGATTACGACCGATTCGCAGACCTACCAAATATGCACAAAAATTTCCATAAGAATCGGTCAAGCCGTTTCGGAGGAGTTTGGCAACAAACACTGTGACACGAGAATTTTATATATTAGATATATGAATTTTAATAAACTCACTTTTCAAATGTTATGCTTAAAAGTTTAAATCAGGACAATAAAAATTTTATGTTTATTTATGTATTTTTTTCTTTTAAGCCTGCTCTGTTATACTTAGTTCCTGCCTGCATTGGTATTCCTGGCGTAGTTGCAGTTATAAAAGGGGATTTGAAAGCTTTACTTGCGTAAGTATTAGATAATTAGTTTCTTTAAATGTATTTGAACTAAGGAACAAGTTAATTCTATGATTTACAAACATTGTTTGTTTTATATGTATTAAAAATGTTTTTGGAATTTTTTTTTTTTTTTTTTATAAGCTGTCCTCTTCCATCTTTGTGTGTTTATGAAAATGCATGTAAAACTTTATATGAATATAATTTAAAAATAAAAAAAAAGGCTTTAGCTTTATTATATATTTAAGATTTATAATGAATTTCTTTGTAAATTTTTAGAACTTCTTGCATTGCGTAAAAACAATTTTTCTTTTTATATGTAAAATGTGATTTTGTTTGTATATATTATGTAAATGTAATTTTCCTTCTATATAAATGATTGATCTGTTATTTAGTTAGTTAATATTTAGCACATCATAATGTACATTTGAACTAGCATGGTGTGTATTTTTGCCATATGCTACTCTTATAATAAACTATTAAAAAAATTTTATAATTCGAATAAGTTATTGAACAAGATAGCTTTATGTAATTAAGGATTATTATTACAATGTTTACTATAAACCTTGTGTATAGTTATTTTTGTATCCAATAAAATTTTCTATATTTAATAATTTAAATGGCATTTTAAACCAACTAATAAATAACATTACATATTTTATATTAGAAATTTGAAGGAAGTCTAAAACATTTGATTTTTCTTACATTAATTTTGATAGCTATTAAAGTTACACATTAAAAACTTTTAACTTGCTTTTTTAATGTTTTAAAATATTTTTAATGAATTACAGCTCTTAAATACTTTTTGAACTATTTTAATATACTAACAAATATACAACTGCTCCAGATTATCCAGAGCTTCTCTAAAAAATAATTGATCCTTTCTTTTTATGATGATATTCATTTTTAGTTATAAGTCATGGGGCAAATAGAGGCATTGATACCATGCAGTCCAGTATCTCTTTGATTTTAATCAACTTATATCTAGACTGTTATTATAGCTTATCTTCTCTTTAGATATGTATCTGGTATACTGTTCATAAAAGAAGCATTGGTGCTGTCCCAGTTAGTAGCATTTGTCCTAACAGCAACAGAGCAATTATTGCTCTTTTAAATGTGGTGCAAGATGCAAATTGCATGACTGTACATTATTCATGCCACTTGAACAGAATGTTTACTGAAATGAAAACATAAACAGTCATATAAATAGGAACATAGCATGTTATGGCCATTTTATTGTTTGATTAGCAATATCAGCATTAACATGATTGTCCGTGGCACATAGAATATGCTGGACACAAAAGAGCTCAAGTTCAATAATCACATAAAGGTCTGCATTCAATGCTTATTAAGCTCAATAACTTAAATGTACTTAGAGCTGAAACATTATTTGCTACCTTTTTAATGAAGTACATCACATAACTGACTCGACAGCCCATTGTAGGCCTTGGCCTTTTTTAAAAAATCCAGCCAGGCTGTTCTCTTGGCTGTGGACCTCCAGTTTTTTATCTTAACATTAAAATTAAAATCAAAGTCTAAATAGTCAACCCATCTCTTTTCGTTCTTCCCCTTGGTGGTTATCCAAAAGGGATTGTATTGAAAACCTTCAAAGCAGCTCTATCACTTTCCATTCTCGTGAGATAACCGGCCCATCTCGTTCTGTTCAAATGTTAGATTGTCAATATCTCTAAAAAGTTTGTAAAGTTCAAAATTGCATCTTCTTTGCCAATTTCCATTGTCAATGATACCACCAAAAATAGTTTGTTGCACTTTTCTCTCAAAGATTGCCAACATTTTCTATTCTCATGCTGTTAGTGACCGTGTTTCAGATGCTTATGTTAATACTGGTCTTATGAGAGTTTTGTACAATAAAATTTTTGTTCTTTTAACCAGGCGAGATCTTAATTAGTTTTTAAAATCAAATAGGCAGAAATAATTCTCTTTTGGATCTTGGGGCTGATTTGTTAGTATTCAATCTCAGATTTTAATGAAATGCAACTGCTCATTTTTATAGCACATCATATGGGATGGGATCACTTTCCAAACTAATGTTCTTAAATATTGTAGTTACCATTATTTAAATAAGATACTGAAGTATGATTGTGCAAAATGGCTGCTAATGGAAAGTTTTATCTCCATATCTTAAAACAAATAAGACCCTTTAAAGATGTTTTTTTTTTTGTTAGAATAAAACTTTATTGCATATTAAAAAAAAATTTCAGAATTCTGTGATGTAACTATATCTACCTTTTTAATGACTTCTCTCTCCCTTTTCTCAAAAACTAATATTTTTTACAGACAGAAACTACTCCAGTTTTTATATTATAAAGGCAACTTACACAAACTGCTTATTAGTTTATAATGTATCCTACTGACATTTTTTATATGAACTTTTGCTTTTAGGGATTTTTACTATATAAGATAATTTAGCCATAGCTGTAAGACTAAGCAATATCTGATCAATGTAAATGATTCAAATGAATTTAAAAAGTACACCTGCCCATTTGACAGTTTTTCTAACAGCATGCTTTTATATGCTGAAAATATTTTCCTTTAAAGATAAACTCCTTAAACATGCTGTGGCTAATTGGTTAGCACTCTGTCTTTTGGCACCACAAGTTTCCTGGCAATGACATGGAAGTTTGTTAGTGGTTTAGAATCTACATTAAACTGTAGGTCTGAGTCAGAGTAGGCAAAAAATATAACAGTATAGCACCAAACCAAACCTTAAACATGCTGAAATATCAGTATGTGATGTGAAGCAAAAATGTAAACTATTTTTAAATCTTTTTTAGTGAATCTATATTTGTGTTGTACAACGTGGATATTCTTAAATAAAGAAATATACCGTTCAAGAGTATAAAATACTGCCAAGGTTATTATTAAATATTCTTTTTTCTGTACTGTAACACAATATGTGAAGGAGTGTTCTGTACTGTGCAAAGAAAAATATGCATTTACAACTAATTGAGGCAGGTATAAATTTTCAAATCACGATTAGTATAGCTATAAGCTAAACTTTTCTTGGACGTATCTTACAAAAGCCAAAAAGATTACATATATGCTAGTAAATAATTCCTCTGTAAATTTTTTTTTATCTTGTTTGATTTTTAAAATATTGATTTATATTAATTATATAAATGTCTTAAATGTTCATTTATAGACATTGATAACTATCTGTTGATAGTGTTGGCTTGGATATTTAATTGAAATAAACATGTTCTTTTTTTTTATATAAGTAAAACAATCAAACAGGGTTATCTTAATGTTGGCATTACACAATATTTATTCACTTATAGAAAATCATTCACAGATAATTATGCATAAATATTACTTACTAACTTTTCTATGTTATTTTCCTTTTAAAGAAAATTTTATTGAAGATATTTTCTACATTCAGCAAACATAAGAGAACATATTATTAGAATGTTCTAATAAATCTCATTTTTATAATGCTTCCAAATATGTTTTATACTCAGCAAAAATGCTTATGCAAAAATTTTGAATTGGTCATGAACTTGATGCAAAATCAAAATTTGAAAAATTCAAAAAATTATTAAAATAAATTTTTCGTTTAATACTGGAAAGCTTTTAAGTAACAAAAGTATCAAACATTATGATAGATTACATGTATTCCAATAAGAAATTTATAGATTTGTAAAACATAAGTTATTAACAAGCTAATAACGATAATTAAATACTATAAAATGAAAAGTGATTATCTTGAGATTTTTCATAAAGTTTCATTTGATCAGGTTAACAATTTAATGAAATTGGCAATTATTTTTCTTTTTATTAGATATGCTGATCATCCAGAGGAAGAAGAATCATCAAAAGAGAGCACACCTGATAAAACCGAAGAATCGAACTCTGTTGCACAAGAAGTTAAAAAGGACAAATGAGTTCCAATATATTATAGTTGTGAATTTTTATTTCTTTGTATGTTTTGTACATAGAAATTGAATGATTGTTTAAAGAACAAGGGTTTACCTATGTAAGTGGTGATTGAAACGTATTTGTCATTGAAACAAAATAAATATAAACAAATTATTTGGATCATTGTAATTTTATATTTGAATTCAAAGTTCTCTTAAAAAAAAAAAACGTTTTCATAAAACAAAAGTGTAAACCATCTCTCATTATTAAAGAATATTTTTGAAAATTTTATGTATACATTCATTTTGATATTTATTATTTAAGGAGTGAAACGGTTTTGTACTTAGATTTCAAATTTTATTTCATACCATGAGTTTTGTCAGTGAAATATTAAAATATTTCTATTTGTAAACACTCTTCCCTAATGAAGTATTAGATTATCTATCTGTATAAATGTGTATTTGGTGTCTGCTCAGTTTATAGAATATTTGAAGAGTATTGTATTTTCATTTTCTCTGAATGGTTACTTTTTTTTTCGTATTATTTAATCGTAGAATGAATACAGGTTTTTGCTTATATATTTCCAGCCAATATTTTTGTAAATTTAACTTTCTTTTGTTCCTATTATCTATTTTTATGTGAAATTTCTTTGTCTAATTTTTCAACTAAGCAACAAAATTGCTGTTAGGTTCCATTTGTAAATTATTAAATTCATTTCTGAATCATTATAACATTAATAAAAAATAAACTGCATCATGATGAAATTAATGGTTCCGTTCTGTTTCTGCATTTTTACTTTTCCTATGACTTTTTTCCTTTGTATTGATTTGAATTTGTTTAAACACAGTAATTTTAAAATATGAGTGCGTGAGTAGCAAAACTTAATGTTTATATATTTAAAAAAAATATTTTTCATGTTGATTGTATGTAAATTCATGAATCGCCCATTCTTATATAATTGGATGGTGTTCTCTGTATGTATTATTTATTCTTAAAGTCAATACTTTTGCATTTATTGTATCATCTTTTCATAGATATTTTTACCACATAACTGGACCACTTTTATATTTGAATGTATAATTTTTTATGAATGCTCTTTTTCCCTATTATGTGTTTAAACAACCATGAAACATATTAGAAAATAAGTCTAATTTAAAAAAAAAATTATAATGTGAGTAAATGCTTGTTATTAATACTAATTGATATAAAAATTTAAGTTGAAATTTTCCGTAAACTTATCTCTATTAATAAAATAGCTTTTTATTTTTACTTTGACTTTTTATGCTTCTTTTATCACTCTAACATTTTATATAGTGACAACATATCTTATTATATTTTATACCAAATAAATTTATATTTCTTATATTAGCTTCTTTTTCAATGCGAACGTTAATAACATATTTTAATTAACTTAATTGCAGAGCTCAAAATATAAAATGCTGTAAAATATATTTAATTTAAAAATTATATCTGATTTCGTGAAATGCAGTATTATCTCTAAAATGAATGCCAGATACAAAATTTTTATTTAGTAAATTTCTTTTTACAAAATTAAGATATTCAATATCATTCATTTCCTTGCTCATAGTTAAAAAGTCCCTTAAAATTAAATATGAATTAGTACCATAAATTAAAATTTATTATAAAATCATATTAAAACCTTGCTTAATTAAGATATTCTTTTATTTAATTTTTGTAAATTAGCACATTATTTCCAAACAAATCTAAATACATCTTAACTTGTTCAACTTGCTCCTTTTCGCATTAAATTCTGTGTGATGGAAAGTTACACATTACACCAAAGTTTACTACATGTTGGTATGTAAGAAATGTAAATCTTGTTTTAAGAAGTTGTCTTTTTTTTTTTATTTCTCCTAAAAGTTATAGTAATACTTTTAATATGTATTGTTGTTTGTTCCGAGTAAGACTGCTTATGTTTAAAATTAGATTAATTATTTATTTGCACTATTATAAGTAATTTCAAGTGATGTAGTTAATTTCACAATCGAATCAAATACAATTTATGTACAGACGAGGAAATATTATTGCAAAATTGTTGTACTTTTGTATAATCTTAAAATATCCATCTGAGTATCTATTCTGAATTAATTTATTCTTTTCCCCTTTAGTTTATTAAATAAACAAAAGTATATCCACCTCAAATTACTGAACACATTATATTCTGCAATAAGGTTATGATTGGAGAATCTCTTGATTTATCTATATAATGAAATATGGTAACGAAATATATATTATATCAATAGAAAGAAAAATATGTCTAAAAGATTCTTTTCAATTATATATAAATGCTTTTGTACTTAAACCTCTTCCCCCGCCCCCTAACCTCCTTCCCATTAATCGGCACAATTTTAGTTTCCATAATTGATTTTTTAAGAGGTCGTTAAGTTTGAAATCATTAAGTTCTGTGCATTTCTGATAATGCTATGTGCAATGTTTCATTAACAGAATGGTGTCTTAAAATTATTAATTGCTACTATTTATTTTCTTCCTTTCTGTAAGTTCAAAGTTATTGAACTATGAGTAATACTTACAGGAAGTTAGAAATATGAATTTAGAAAAATTTTGTTAAGCACCTGTTTTTAGTTGTTGCTTTGTCCTAATTTTACGTGTACCGAGTGATCATCATCCACAATAGCAATCTAGGAATGTTTCTGCCCTGTATTATTGACAATAACCAAATTATACTCTTTCCTTTATGGGATAAAAAAAAATTCTTAACTTTTCAAATAAACTTGTTAATATTTTGCTTGGATCTCCTAATTGTGTTAAATAATAGCTATTCAAATAACTTTCTTTTTGCATAAGCAATCAAAGTAAATAATTACTGTAAAAGAAAAAGCATACAATTAAATTTTTTAATTGAATTAATAAAAGTTAGTTTTTCTTAAATGGTATCTGTTTTGTGAAATAAGTTGATTTTTAATATGTATTTGATGGTTAGTTAAAATTCCAACATATTTAGGTAGTTTTTAAGAATTATGCTTATCTTTGGATTGTAACTTTTAATCAAATGTAAATTCTTATAACCCATAAAATTTATGGGTATTTTGGAGAGAATGGGGCAGCGATGTCCTGGACCACTTTCGTCGTTTCTAATTGGTTTATTTAAATTTTTTTTTAAAGTCAGTTTTGAACTTTTTGTCAGTCATAATTAATGAGTGTAATTTAGTGCCTGAATATGATTTATTGAAATTTGTTCTTTGTTTAAAATTGCTATTATGTGCTTTGTTCCTTCATTAAATTCTAAATCTTATGGGTAACTTGCATATTGGCCCAACTGATTATTTTTTCAATATTTCCAACCCCCTGCATAATGAGCCATAGTATATACTTGATTACAGATACTATTACCCATAGTTTAAACCTGTGCAGAATGAACTATAGTGCATACTTAATGTTTTTGATACTATACACCAGGTTCTATATTTTACCCCTTTGCAGAATGAACCTAGTGTATGCTTGATATTCATGATAAGTGTTTATATTTTTTATTATTTTATGAAAGTAATGTAAAAACTTTGTTTTTACTCGATATTGAAAATTCTGTCTTTGCATTGACAAAACTTGTTGCTATTCAATTTGTTGCAGCATAACACCATACAGTAATATCTTTTAAGTAATGTTTAAAGAAATAATTACACAAATTTCTAATATATTTTCAAATAAGGGCTTTATCAAAGATCTTGCTCTATGCAATATTTTGTCTTATTAAAAAAAAAAAAAACCCATGCTTGCACAATATTTTTGGGTCACATTTAAAGAATTTGTTTCAAGCCAATCATATGTACTAATTATATCGATAGCTGACAAAAAAAAAAAAAAAAGTATTAATTGTAAAAGGATTCATGACGAAATGAGAGCGTTGGAGGTTAATTGACTTTATTTGATGAGTTAACTGGGTAAAATTTTTTTTAATGCAATATACATAGTTCCTTGATGCGTAAGTAGAAGTTAAGCTTGTTTTCCTCTAATGTATATATATATTATTTAAATATTTTTGCAACAAACGTCATTTATACGTTATCAAGAATTACTCGCATAATTTTTATGTATGAACATTTTAATTGCAGATAAACGATTTTTGGTAAAATCGCAGAATAGGGGCCGTGAGGATTTGGCGCAAATGATGGCTATGGTTCTAAGTGAAGATAATTACAACCCTACCGTGATAGCTTGATTTCACACAGCAGAATTTGAATTTAAAAAAAAAAAAACTTAAAATTCTAAAGAAAAATGTACTCATCCCACCATGCTGGAATAGGGTTAAACTGCGTAGGTCACGTTGGAATGCATACCACCCAGAATAATGTTCTCTTTCATTATGCAAATTTCTCTACAAAAACTCTTCCAGTCTATCACGGTATTCAGCGCACATTCAATCTCATTAGCTATATCTACAGTTGACTACGGATCGAGTCATGCATTTTTGATAATATCGTATGAACTCATTTTTGAGTGAGAGAATAACTAATTTTGATGAATGGATCTTTAATCTTTTAAGCAGCTTACTACCAAATTTATTTTAATATTATTTATTAAGATTAGGAGATAAAGAGGTCTTCTTATCCTTATTGGTACTCCGTAATCTGTACTCTGGATTATATTGAATCTTTAAGAAACTTAAAGTGTAATATATTCTAACCTAGCAGTTCTGTTTGCCACTGTGATAGATATTTTACATTGGATTTTAATATTTTATTTAAAAATATTACCAATTCCGAGATCAATTTTCTCCTATAATTAGTTAGTCCTCGTTTGATTTGCTGGACATCACGGACGATTTAGCCTCTCAGACTCCCATCCCCTCGGCCCTTCATGATCAAGGATCAACAGTGGAGAAACAGATACCTCCACAAATTACTTTCTTCTCCTGTAACCGAGGGAAAATTTGTGAGTAATATCTGACAAACAACCAGAAATATATCCATCATCATTGATGAATAAAGATGTCGAGTGCCTGAACGCGAAGCTGTTCATCTACCAATGGTATGTGAAGGCAGTAGGAAAAGAAAAGTTATGATAAATAGATAATAGTAATCGTATGATGAGAGAGAAAGAAGAAAGTAAGAAAAATGTAAATCTTAGGTATGGAAACGTAACAAGAAATTTATGATCAGTAAATATGCGTTGAAGTAAAATATCTAAAAAGCGATAAGTGAGCAGGAAATATGGTGTTTGAGGCTTCGATTCCATTTAGAAGTAGAGAAAGGATACTTGTATTTTCCATTCAATTGCGTAAATATAGTTTGTGCCTTGATGAGAGGATTTTCGTGAGTAGCAATGGTATTGAAGAAATTTCTAGAAAGTTTTTTGTAATATAGTTGTCAATAAAGTCAATTTCTAAATCTTGATGAATTGTAGAGTTGCGGACAAACCAGGGTGATCCAGTGATAATACGAAGAAGTTTGTTTTGAATAATTTGTACAGATTTCTTGTTAGATTGTGCAGCTACACCCCAGATTGGGGCAGCATAGGTAAGGATAGGACTGAGAACTTGTTTGTAGAGAAGAAGTTTGTTTGACAAAGTTAATTTAGAAAATTTATTAATGAGTGTTAGAGTGAGATAAAATTTTTTTCCAACATTTTCTTTGATTTTTTGAATATGTAAGTTTATTGTCTATAATTAAACCGAGATATTTAATATTAGTCGCCCATTCAATTTGTTGATCAAAAAGGGAGAGATTAATATATGGTTGTCTGGCGTGTCCTTTTCGAAAAAATGATAGCTTGAGATTTAGAAACATTAATTGCGATGCGCCATTTAGTTAGCCAATCCTCTAGATATTCAGAAAATTTTTGAAGAGTATTGATGACATAAAGAATAGAAGCACCTTGGGCAAAGAGCAGCAGAATCGTCAGCAAATAGGCAAGTGGAAATGTTAGTGCACTGAGGAAAGTCATAGGTAAAGATATTGTAGAGAATAGGACTTAGCACGCTTCCTTGAGGTGTACCAGCACAAATACGACCGATTTTGGAGAATTCATTATGAAGTCGAACTAAAAAAAAAAAAAGATAATTAATAATAATTAATAAAAGATAAAAATTTTAAAGATAATTTGTAATGATAAGTGTGATCAAGTTGGAAATTGAAGTTTGATCATTTTGTAGATCAGTCCATTGTGCCACAGTCGATCGAAAAGCTTTTGACATCTAGAAAGACACCTCCTGTAAAAAAAATTTATAGTTATATCCTTCAGTGATGATATTGGTGACACGTAGAAGTTGATGACAAGTTGAGTGATGTTGACGGAATCCAAATTGTTCTGCTGGAATTATGGAATTTTTATCGCAAAAGAAGTAATATGTCTCACTAAGAGTTTTTCGTAAAGTTTTCCGACACATCTAAGGAGACTGATGGGCCGATAATTTTGAGGAAATTTCCTATCTTGGCCAGGTTTAGGAACATGATGATATTTGCTTTTTTCCAGATAGGAGGGAAGTAGTGATATTTAGTACAGCTGTTGTAGATTTTTGCAAGATGAGTAATGGCATTAAGGGGGAGACACATTAAGGCTTTATTTGGAATGTTGTCAGGTCCAGAAGATTTCCGAATGTTGAGATTCTTGATTAAGTTAACTATGTCAGATGGAGAAAAAAATATTGTTATGATAATTTTGATGATCAGCTAGAAAGGAAGTTACTGCATCTTCAACATGCTCAATTTGAGAGTAATCGCAAGGTTCAGTGTTTTCTTGAAAGGAGAGTTCAAGGTTTTCAGCAAAAGAGTTCGCTTTATCAGAAGATGAAAATATAAAACCTGTGGATCCAACCAGTGGAGGAATTTTGGGATATTTTTTGGTAAAATGTTTGTTAATTTTGAAGAGAGAATTATCTTCTGGATTTAGGCCTAATAAAAATTCATTCCATCTGTCATTTTTTAATTTGTGAATCATTTGCTTTATTTCTTTTTGAAGCTTGTTGACGGATTGCTTGAAAGGAGGAAACCTGGTATCTTGCCATAATTTACGAATTCTGTTTTTTTCCGCAATTTTAGAGGTGATTTCAGTAGCAAGTTTTTGGTGTGGTGTACTGAGTTCTTTAGATTTGCTAGCAAGGTTGATAGCAGAAGTAACAGCATAGTTAAATTTATCAATTATTTTGTCAATATCTTGAATATTGGAGATGACTGGATTACCAGGAATGCTTTGAGAGAGAATTTTAGTAAAAATATTCCAATTGGTAGTTGTGATTATGCTATTGAGGAAGGGCGTAAATGAATTATGAGAGACTTCAACTATCACAGGGTTATGATCACTGGAAAGATCGTTGATAGAAGAAGCAGGTACGGCGTTTAAATTTTTAAGAAGTGCGATGTCAAGAGTAGTATTGCAAGGACTGTGAAGGCAGAAATATGTGGGATCATTAGGAGCAATAACATATGCATTAAAGATTTGTCCAATCGAAGAGAATAGAACCATTTATGTTGCTGCGTCCATTATTCCATGCAGGATGCTTGGAATTGAAGTCACCAAGTAGAAGTACTTGTTGTTTGGAGTTCGCTATTGCATCAAGTTCTTGTGTGAGGAATCTATCAATTGGAGGGCGATAAATGCTAGCAACAGTAATTTTTAGGTTATTCTTGAGATTAATAACGATAGCAGAGTTTTCAAAGCTGGTTGTAGTAAAATGAATTTGATGATGATTAATATTTTTATGAATGCAGATAGCCGTGCCTCCTCCTCTGTGGGTAAGACGATCGAGCGATATATGATATAATTTGGAATTTTGAAGGAATCGCCTGGTCGAAGATGTGTTCTTGGAGAGCAATTACATGGGTTTATTTTCAGAAATAAAATTTTTTGTAATTCATTAATTTTTCCTTTAAGACTATTGGAGTTCCATGTCACGCATAAGATAGAATCATTGGTCGATCTATTGAAATTTATTGACTGGTTGATTTTGAAGAGCATTTATTAAAACAGAAAGACTTGAAAGTACCCCAACTAATTGTAGCAGAATGAGTGGAATTGGAGGCTTTTCCGTAGAAGCCTGCAGAGTATTGGGAGGAAGTAGTATGGTGAGAGGTCTGGGTAGGAAGAGTTGGAAAGTCATCTGAAGAAGGAGGAAGAGTTGGAGAAGCCTTTGATGAGCGGGAAGAGACAATTGGTTGGAGTTCTCAGGCTTCATTTGTTGTGCTTGTTTTTTAAGTCTCTCCGTCCAAGCGTTGACCTTCGGGGGAGGAGCAGGAGTGAAATTAGCAGGGTTTTTAGGACAACCTGAGAAATTTGCAGTATGCTCTCCAGAGCAAAGGGCGCATTTGGGAGCTTCATCTGGCCTTTTGGTGCATTTTTTGGTGGCATGAGGTCCAGCACATTTGAGACATCGAGGGTCTCTTGTACAGAATTTGCTATGATGATAGAATTCTTGACATTTATAGCATTGGCTGGGTCCTGATTTTCTTCTGAGTGGTTCAACTTTGACCCTAAAGTAATATAAGGTGGATAGGTCGAAAATTCTTTTGTTTTGTTCATTTTTTGAAGAACTATTAGGTACAGACGTAGATTGCCGGTACCAGCACGATTACGAAGTGGAGTGATGAAAGTTGAGAATTTGGAGTTCCTGCATGATGACATCAATTGGGAGATCTGAAGGCAGTCCATGAATTACAACTTTAAATTGCTTTTCTTGGGGCAATTCAAATGTATGACTTTTAAGTTTCAGGTGATCAATTTGCTTCCGTATGGATCTGTAGTCATCAGGTGTGGTTGGAAAAACTTTTAATTTGCCTCCAGAAAGGCGTCCTTCAATCTTTGAATTTGTAATCTGGTTGAAGTTCTTAAGAATTTCAGTAGAATTTTGTATGTTGTCTATTATAATTGAGGAACATATTTAGTAGTATGGGGTGCAGGACAAGAAGAAGCAATATTCTGGTCATTAGTGAGATCTGTGTCCATACTGTTTTCGTCCAGATGTAATTTATCAACATTTTTGAAATGTCTTCAATTTTAGCAGGAGGTATGTTGTCTGCATCACTAGGACCAAGACTTTCATCGGGTTAAGGCAAGCAAATTTGGAAGATAACTTGATAACAGTGGGATCACTGGTATTAGGCCGTTTAGCTAAATTTTTTCTTTCCTTTTGTGTGACCTTAAGCTTTTTTCTTTTTAGTAGAGTAGTTACCGAGTTATTTGAATCATTGAGTTTCAGCAAGATGAGACTCATTTGCTTCCTTAAGTTTTTATTGGTAATATTAAAAAGCGTAAGTTGTATAAAAAGATCTAAATTAGGTATTTGAGGTTCAATTTTTAAGCAATTTTCAATGTTGTTCAGATGATCATTGAGGCTTTCGCACTCAATGAATGATGAAAAATTGTTAATGCTAATATTAAGTTGATCAATTTCTTGAATAAAGTTAAACGCTGTCGTGTTAGTATTAACGTTAATCAAATGAAGCATACTGGTTGATTGGTCAGCAGGGGAGAGACAGACGTGGTTGTGCTGTTTGAGGAGAGCGAAAGTCCCTCGACAACAGCCATAATAGAATAAATAAACAAAACCAAATATTTAAAACTACCGACTAAAACAGAAAATAAATATGCACTTTACTGAGTAAAGGCAGTGAGAAACGCCCGTAGCTAAAAAAACCCGAACAATTCTACGCCTACACAGTAAAATACAGAAGAAAAAAAAAAAAGAATTCTAGAATTTAGCGAAAAGTTCTAAAAAAGAATTCTAGAATTTAGCTACTCATTTTATACAACAAAATAATAACATAGAACCAAAGAAATCAAATAGAGACAGGCAATAAAGAGATAAAGACAGAATAAGGGGGAAAAATCACATACCGTTGAGGTGAAACATTAGAAAGCAAACAGAATTGAGGGAGAGAAAAAACACGTCCGCTCAGCTCAAAGTCCAAACGATGTCAGAAATATATCCCATATCTGTTCTCCTCCGTGGAACACAACCCATCTCACCAACTTTTCTTCTTTTTCGAGACACTTTCTCAGCAAGCTGACCCCTTAGTAGTAAAAATATCTAAACATCTTCAAATATCTGACGGAAAGAAGTTCTCCCATGGCAAAAGAAACTTTGAGACTGTAAAAATTACCAACA
The DNA here is from genome assembly GCA_021605095.1 of Caerostris extrusa. Taxonomy (NCBI): domain Eukaryota; kingdom Metazoa; phylum Arthropoda; class Arachnida; order Araneae; family Araneidae; genus Caerostris; species Caerostris extrusa. The sequence goes on from BPLR01001486.1 coordinate 87,048, forward strand.
AAATTATCCCAGCTATTCACCGATACACTGCTTAAACCAACAGCATGCTACCATCCAAAGCAGAGTTGGACGACATGAAAAAGTCAAACTACTAGAACAACTTACCATCTCCGTACCAATGCCTGACCTTATCCAGACGGAAACTAATCAACCAGACATGGCTATGACTTATCCCAATTGCACGTCATCCCTTCCTTAAATCTAGAGGAAGAATGTAGACAATGACAACGAAGCCTTTACATTGGTGAAAACCAACAAAAATAAGGAGAAATAAAGGCTAGTAAATATGACTGTGAATTTAATTTACCTTTTTTAAACTCGCGTAATTCCTCATTAGCTGCCGATCAAAATGTGAGTACTCTATAGAGTAGAGAATATCGCCATTCTTTGTATCCTCAAAGGGCAAATATACTGGCCTCCAAAAGTTTAGGAACAAGATGTTTTTCGAAACTCACCATATAAAAATGTTAGTAACAATAAAATTCATAGTATATATAAATGATAAAAATGAACTTTACGCAAATGTATTCAAAAACGATAGCTACCACTTTTTTATAGAAAAGAACAGGAAAATATGTAAATATCAGACCTTCGTAATTACGCGTGTAAATTTTGTTGATTTACAACTTTTGTTAGCAGATTCGTTGACAATACTCAGTGGGGTCCCTCAATGACTGAGAGAAGCCGTTTGCCTGATTTGTTAAGGTTGCTGGCGGTCTGACGGATGGAAATGGAGTTATCCCAGGTTGATGCTGTTAGGTTCTTAATGTGTCTCGCAGTGGGGTTCACTGTCTCTGGAATCAATATCAAAGCGAAGCTTCTGTGTCCAGAAGACATGTTCCAAGTCGACCATGAGCTACAACACCTGCAGAAGTCTGTTTTACAACTCTTTCGGCCCGAAGGAGAAGAAGCATTTCTGTGCCGAACTTGTTGCAGATCACTCTGTAGCATCAGGGATAAGAATATCCGCTAAAACGGTGCGAAGGGGTCTTCACACTTCAGATCTCTATCCAAAAACAGCCAGTTGCGCGTTTTCCCCCTCAACGGACGACAGAGAGGGGCCCACTTATCTTGGACAAAAGAACACGTTTCCTGGACCAGACAACGATGGGCTCCTGTACTCTTTACAGACGAGTCCAGATCCACACTGGAGAGCGATTTAGGATGTCTGCTGATCTGGAGGAACAAAGCACCAGATACCATCAATACAATAATCAAGACACTGTTACCGGAGGTGGTGAAATAATGGTTTGGACAGGGATCTCACTGGGTGGTCACACTGACCTGCATGTGTTCCCAGGAGGAACTGTGACAGGTTTGAGATATCGGGATGAGATCCTTGCCGATGAAATTGGTAATTTTTCATTCTGATGGATGATAATGCACGACCTCACTGAGCTGTAGTTGCTGAGGAATATCTTGAGGGTCTTGGTTTGGAGCTAATGGAAGGATCAACTCGATTTCCAAAATTGAATCCGATAGATCATCTTTGGGACTATATTGGTAGATAGATTGCCGATTTTAAGCCCTCCTCCAAGGTTCTTAGGAGTGCTGGAATAAAGCTTATTCCGTGCCTGGTCTTCGCTTCCCATTTCGATAGACGACAACTTAATTGACAGCATGGAAAGTCGATGCCGCCAATGCATTCAAGCTAGGGGTGGGCATATTCCTTATTAAAACACATTTTCGTTATGTTTCTCTGACATTTTACCAAATAAAACGGTTATTATTATTTTTCCCAATAATGGCTTTTTTTTTTTTGTTGTAAATCATTTTTGCGTAAAACTTTGTAAACTTCTCAATCATTTTGTTGTAAATCATTATGTAAACTTTTATGTTGCAGTCAATACATAATAGTTTTGTGCACATGTCATCAAAATTCAGGGTGTTTCAACATTCATTCATTTGCAAATTAGGCACAAAAAAAAACGGTTGTTTTTTAACTTTTTGGAGGCCAGTGTACTTTAAACCAGCTTAGCATCGAGGTATCGAGTATTCAATATCGTGCTGTTCACAGTCGTAACTTATTCTCATCCCCTCTCCTTTCAAATCACTTTTGACGTCAGATGTCATTTATTATGTGTGCGTACTAAGGAAAATGATTTCCACCAGTAGCTATGACAAACAAGTACAGGTTTGTTACAATAATAAATACTTCCAAAATCATGTTGCAAATAGCGTCGTTTTTCGAGAGAAAGCCCCTCAATCTCACCAATCAGAAATGAGTAAATAAGTTGTGCCACTTTTATTTGTTTTCACTTTGGCAAACATTTATTTGCTTTCACGTTAAATGTAATTGTATCAACTTATAGCTCATTTCCATCCCACCCCTGTAACTTAATGAAATTTGCCTACATGGCTAAATTAATCACATCTGGCTGCCAGATGTGACTAATTTAAAACCAATTCAAATAAAATTGTGTAATGTAGCTGTTCTCGATTGGTCA
>BPLR01001489.1:0-60511 GCA_021605095.1 Caerostris extrusa
GAAGACTTCTAGCATGATGTTATTAGAAGCATTAAAATTATTTTATGAAAGGTAAATAAAAAATTGTTGTTTGTTCAGCAAGAATTCATAATTAAAAATTTTAATGGTTAAAAAAAAAGTATATAAATAAAAATTAGTATTGAACTTTACAAATAAAACAATTTAAAACATTTTTCGAATATATTCGAATATTTTTAACATATAATAAAAAAAAAGTACATAATATAATAAAAAAAAAAAAAAAAAAAATATTTTTTTACCTTTATTGTCTTAATACACAACATTTTGATCGATATACTTATAACTCAAAGGATACCAATTGATTTATTAATATATTTATAATTGAAATTTTATTAATTTAATTAATTGACACAATTAATTGACATTTCTTAAAATTTCATGTTTAAAAAATACAGACACACTATATCAATTTATATATAATACCTGATAGTCAAGTAACCTGACATCAATTTCAACTCAAAAATATTTTTATCATTAATTTGACGATTAGATTAACACAATAAATGATCAAACATAAAAGAAATCAATATGCATTAGCCCATCTCGTTTGTTTTATATAGATTGTTTATACAGTTATCTGATTTGTTTTGTTTCCTAATTTTAAAAATCATTAGTATCCACAGTAAAATAAATTGAAATATTTTGAGATTGAATAAATTGTAGAAAATTAAAAAGATTTATTAATAGAATAAAAAAATAAAGTTATTTATTTTTTCACAAAAAATCAAATCTGAATTTTTTTTGAAATATAATTTTGTGTTCATTCTTAATGAACACAAAATTATAAATTTAATTGATTTAATGAAATTATGTGGATTTTTCCTTCCTGTATCTTCAGTAATCATTTTCTCTTTTACAATTTTTAATTTGGGCCGTTCTTGAATTCTCATATTGAGTGTTTTCAATAATTCAGCGTTTCGAACTCAAAGAATTAATTTTCTATTCATTAAATATATAAAAGAAACAAAAAAGGCATAAAAATCACAGTACAGCACCTTAATTTAATATATAAATAAAGCTTATTATATATATAATAAAATTAAGGTACCTATATATGAACACAATGCACACATAAATATGTATATATATATATATATGAATGAAAAATTATTCCATATATTTCAAGGTCGTTAAGCTAATTTTCAAATGATACAATGTTATCTTTAAATCTCATTAAATAAAATATCTTTAGAAATCATTTGAAACATATTGATTACAGCATTACATCAGCAGATATGCATCGTTACTGTAACAATAAAAGTTAATTTAAAATTTAAAAAAAAAAAATTGTTTTGATCCATTTATGATGTCTTATAATGTATAACTGAACCTTTTAAAGTGTTTGCTAAATATACAAGTCATAATAACTTTAATGTAATAATGAAACAAATTAATGATAGTTTTAAATTTTTAAGAATATTTTTATTTGCAGAAAAAATTCTAATTCTCAAAATCAACCTTTTCCTATTTAATTTTAATTTGTAAGCTCCTTTAACCTTGTTAAATCTCTATATCTGTAATGTTCTTTTTCAATTAAGAAAAAGCTATTTCTACTATTTTTTAAATCAAAAATTGTCAATTTTATCAATCTATTTATTTGAATTTTTATTGAAATTTTGAACTTTATAAGCCATAAAATATAAATTTTGATTTCAAATAAATGAAGATTAAGGTCATTATTATCAGTAGATTTACCATATTAATATTATTTAAATTTCTTTTAATAATTAAAACAAATTAACAATTAATTTTATTTATCATAATATTGGCTTTTTTATATTTATCATGCAGAAAATAATTATAAATTATGGCAAATGATTTCAATTTGAAGCAGCAATTCTTATATTCCAGGATAGAGTGCAAAGGAATGGTTTGCAAATAAAATAAAAAAATATGTAAAATAAAGTTTAAATATTTTAAAAAGATTTAGATATACTCCTTATTGTTTAATGGAATAAGATAATAATTATGAATTGGTGTACTCATTATAGTTAATAAAAGTCTTAATTTTTTTTCGAATTAGAAATGTTTATAATAAATTTTACACAAGAATTATACTGCAGTGTTTCTCCAGTATAATTTCACATTATATTTTTAAGAACATGAAAAAAATTCTTACATAAAAATTTATTATACCTAATAAACCACACTAACAGTTAATACAGTGTTTTTGAAAACATTGAGATTAAAAAGATTTTTTTTTTGAATAAAAGGAAAACCTTATTTTCGAAGATACATATAACAACTACGATGTGGCAAAAGTATCATTCTTCATAATAATCCAAAGATATCTGAAGCTTATTTAAAGCAAAAATCAAATATTTTCGTTTGAAATTATGTGTATTTATGAATTACAATATTTTGTTAAACATGATTCAATAATTGGTGTAGTTTAAATAACATTTTCACGAAAATAGAACATTGCTGAAATGCATCGGAAATGCTTCAAACGATACTAGATAAACACATTTTGTGATAAAACTCTTTAGTGTGTGATATAAGAAACCTAACTTTTCTAAGAATTGGAATTGAACTAAAAACAATCTGATTAAGCAAAAAAAAAATTTTTAATCTAATATTACTAAAATAATATCTAAATAATTCATAACAAATGAATTTTAATTTGCAGCTGTAAATAAATAAATAAAAACTAATGAATATCACATGTATATCATGAAGAATTGCAAAACTTGATAGTAAATTTATAGTGACATTAAAAAATATTAAAATAAAAATAAAACAGATAATTAAATAAAATAAATTTTAAGATAGGCGTTTCAGAAAATAAATGGGTAGAAAACTTGTTTAGTAATAAAATGATTTCATTATTTTTCCTCCCCCCACCTCGCCAAACGCTATGCCATTGTTTTTGTAAAATTAAATTTATAAAAATCAAGTCTTCATAAATTTTTTAATGCATTGGTTTGGTTGGAAAACATAAAATTTTATTAGATATTTTCTTTCAATATAGGCTCTAAATTTTGGATGTAATCAATTGTAGAATATTATTATAACTTACACTCTCGTATCAATCAATATTCTTAAGAATAGATATATTATAATGATTACTATGTATCAACAGAAGAGAACAATTAATTCTTGAATCAGCAATAATTAACAATAATCATTTCATCAATTATATAAACGCATTACATATATTATATAGATATATATATGCATATAAGGCGTTTATATAAAAATTGGGAATTGATTAAATTATTATTTATTGTAAACTCATTATATATATGTATATACATTAGTACACTTTGTCGTAATCATATTACATTACCGAAGAGTTTTTGCTATCGTCTCGGTCTCGTAAGCAATTATTATTCCTCATAAAAGTGTTAACTAACGAAATTGATTTAAAGGGCCAACGCTATTTTGACAGCATACAAAAATTGTTTAATAAAGAAATACTTAATTTCTGAACAATTAAACAAGTAATATAAAAAAATTTAAAGTCAATTTTACTACTTTTTCACACTATATTGCAGAAAGTCCTTTATAAATAATATTTCATCCATTTCTTTAAGTTTATCTGGCGCCCTCTAATGGTAGAATATATGCAACTTAAATCTGAAAAAAAAACTACAATTAACCAATTAAATTTAATTACTGAATTAATATTTGAAAAAACTGCATTAACATCCAGTGTCATCCACTACAAGTTCAAAAAAAATGTATTTGAACTTGAGTGGAGGAATAAGAAGTATTTTATGAAAATTTAAGCAAGATATATATAGGGAGAGTGTGAGCTAATAGAAAGAATTGAATTAAATCTGCTTTTATAAAATTACAAAAAAAGTGTATAAAAGTATGTAAATGTGTATATTTATAGCTGTTGGTTGAAAGATCTCTTTATAGTCAACGTATTAATGACGGAGAAAGGCCCAAGAGCATATGTAGCGATAGACTGCATATGTAGCGATAGACTGCATATGTAGCGATAGACTGCATATGTAGCGACGAGTATTCAACCACGTTTTTGTCCTTCTCGTGGACGTCGCTTAAACGAGCGGATAAACCAATTAAAATGATATATAACTTAAGAATGGGATTTTTACGAAGCTGCAGATTTTGTTTTCATTATTTCTCATTTTCAATAAATTTTCCATAAAATTTGAATATTTTTAAACTTACCCGAATTTTTTGAGCCGAGGACGAATAGGATGACGCTACTTTTATTTTTAATTTATATCTAAGTTCAAATGTTATAATATAATTGTTCAATGTTATATTAATTCATATCTGAGTTCAGTTTTTTATTTTAATTTAATTTTCTTCACGTTGGCACTTGCTTTCACCAGGAGTAGTGTTTGGTTGAGAAATAATTGTGGAAGATGAATTTCAGGTATACAGCTGTAATAAGTTTTAATGTAACCTGTATCCAATCGGTAAATTTATCAGAAATCTAAAGATATTTTACTTGGATAATGTAACGAAACAAATTATTTCAAAATCAGTCGAATTCTTATTTTATGTACAAATAATAATAAAAAAAAATATAATAAAGTGTTATTTTATGAAAAGTGTCACTGTTTTTTTTTCTCTGCTCGAAAAATAAATCAATCCCCTTTCTATGTGTTAGAATCTTTTAAAGATGTTAGAGACCACTTGGTCAAAACTTCTTCTCCATTATATAAATATCGTTCGTTTTCGTTATCGTTCGTAAATCGTTTTGGAACCCCTTCCGGTCTTAGGAAGTGCTGGATGTTGCAGTATCTATGCGTTCCTAATCTCATCTTCCTTTTATTGTTTCTGGATCAGCATCTCTTGAATCGTCTCTCTCCAGTATTTGTGCCGAAATAACAATTTTCTTCCACTGATTCTTTCTTCGTATTAATTGATTATTTTTAAAGCTTGACTTCAATTATTCAATGTTTAAAATGGCAGACGCTCTCCTCAAGTGGACAATCGGTTGAAAAGTGTTGGTTTTGAATTGCACCTCACCATGAAACCCAAGTATGCGCATTCTTGTATATGAGCTGTGGTTACACTTAGCACATGAGCTGGTGGCAATAGCTGGATATTAAGTGGTAATTTCAAAGCTTGTTCAACAAATCAAGCAATTTTAATGAAGTTATTTCAAAACAATTTTAACGAACAAATTGAAAATTAACTAGTGTAATTGTATTTTAATTGAAAATATAATGAATTAAAGTTTAACATAAATTTCACCACAGCTATGAATTTTAGGAAATATTTTGGTTTTTGAGCCATCCGATCATTAATTGACTTGTTAATCAATTAGATGATTTCCGCATTTCTAAATGGAAATACAGTTCTTTACTTTAACAATTTACCATTGAATTTTTGAGGCCTTATTAGAAATGGTTCAAAGGAATTTGATATAAATATTACATTGTAACTATTTTAATGATTCAATATTTATTAAGTCATAAGAAAATGCATAAATTGATTATTTTATGTGTTTTTTGTTTTTGCATACTTTCTTCCTGTTTGAGGTTAACGGAGGGGCATTTTAGTTTACGGATTATCATCCCCATTCCTGGAACATACACAGCAAATTTAGTTTCTTTTATTATTCATTTCAATTCGTTTATTATTTTTTATAATAGTACATTGCATTGTATTTATTGGAGCCAGAATATTAAATATAATTATTATTTTCTTCTTTTTCGTTTAATTTCAGTTTTAAATTCTTGAAATTTTTTTTAAGACAGTTAGTTTTAATTTTTTGAATAATTTATTTTTTTCAATTATAATTGTTATACATCAGTTTGAGTAAATAATTAGTTTCAATTTAAATGCATCCCAATGCACGGCCGAGAAATGAGTGCACGGTTACTATTCAGGTTTCGATCCATCGCGGGCAACTTCTGTTACACTCATTCTTGCAGTAATGAAAAAACTCAAATGAAATTTAGACAATCTCTCCTCAACGGTTAATTTTTGTTTTTTTCGGAATTTCAATTATCTACGAATTTACAACACACAAATGCGGGGTAGTTTCACTAAAAAAATTATACTGGTAAATCAATGTTATCTTTCTGTCATCCATCGGTGAACTGTGCATTGAGGCTGTCCATTGAAACTGTACTCAATGTACTAAAAAAAAAAAAATACTTGATTTTCTAAATTTAATTTTTGAGTACAAGCTTTATATATATATACACACACACACACAGACATATATATATATATATATATATATATATGCACATATGTCTGTGGAATATGTATATATAGTGTCATATATATATATATATATATATATATGTCTGTAGGAAATCTGAATATGTTTATATGCTATATGCCTAGATCTCTAAGCCATTTGTTCCAAAGTTCTGATTTAAGGTAATATGAGGTTTACTTTTATTAACCGATAGAAAATGTAATGGCCAGACAAAATATTTAGTCAGCTTTTCAGAAAGAAAAAAATTTAGTGAGCTTTTCAGAAAGAAAAACATTTCCCGATTTTAAAGTTTCTATTCTGACCCATTTTTCCATCCTTAAATCCATTTCCTTATAATCAGTAAGTAAATCGTTATTTAAATCTGCCGACAAAAAGAATAATGAAATTTCATTTATTGAAAATGTAATGCAGAACAAACTTTGTAATATATATTCTCTTGTATCCGAAATATATTTATCATTTATTAAATAAGTTTAAATCTAACAATTTTGTTTAAAAATACTATAAATGAAAGTAACATATATTTATAACTAAATAAAAATAGTAAGTGGTATGTAGTCGTTTGAGGTAAAAGTATTCATATAGGTAAATATAGGTAGTATGCATTTTAACACAACAAAATTACTCGTCCAAAATTTACTTTTATATACTTTTAATTTTCTATCAATTCAGTATGAAGAGGAAAATACTCATTGAATGATACTGAAATTGACATTTTAAATGACATGACATTTTGGCAATCATTCACTAGAGAGGGAAATGAAAGAAAAAGTTCTCACCCCTCTGTCTAGACATTCCAGACTGCCCTAAATTTCCACAATCTTTCCTGAGGTGAGATGATCCTTGATTTAGAGTGTTGCAGGCTGATTTGCACCCGTCATGATGAATGATATCAAACTATTGGGTAGTTTTGTAAAATCAATTAGATTGTTCTTCTTCCATACGTTTAAATTTTCATTCACTAAAGCTAAGCTCAAAATGAAATAAAATTAGTTCACTAAATTTTTATTGAAAGAAACTTAAATTGGTTCAACAGTCGCTCTAATGATTATGTTTCATTTAATTATAATCATGAAAGAAATTAAGTTTCTCTTGAACATACCCCAGACTTCTGAGTTAGTAGAAAATAAACTGCTATAATTTTTTAACAAGGCAATAGCTAAATACTACCTCTTTATATATATATATATATATATATATATATATATATATGTTGTCTTTGACATAAAATATCAAAATCCAGTTTTTTTCATCCTTTTTATTGATTTTTAATTTAGTATATCAAAATTCCTATGTTGTTATTAACACAATTGACTGCTAATTATGAATTTATGAAAGTGAAATTCTCCCACAAGATAATGGTACCTGTAGTAATAAGTTTATTATTTATTTATTATTGTATGGAAATAATTAAATTTAACATACAAATAATTATAAAAATATATTTTTAAATTAACTTGACAGTTAAACTTTTTTTTTATCATTTTGTATATTTGAAAAAAAAAAAAAGTCTTTACAGCAAGATGAATAAGGAGAACCAATCATTGAGCATTCCACGTAGTACAATATGATAATCGTATGGAAAAAAAATATATAAAAATAAAAATAAAAAATATATATAAAACACTTTTTAAATAATAATCAAACTCTAGTTACTTAGATTTCTAATGTTAACATACTTTTATTTCATAAAATGAATGATTGAATGATATGTTTATTTATGTGCTTTCAGTTTTCAAATTTGAATATTTTGGGGCAAACATTAAAAACAATTAAATATGCGTATTTAATAAATATAACGTTTTAAGGAACATTTGCCACAAACAAATATTTTTTTTTATTAAAAATAAAGAAAAAATATTGGAGTTTTAGGGTGATATTATTCAAGAAACAATTGAAAACTATTTGAACAACATTAATTGAAAAAAAGGTAGAATGGAAAATTGGTAAATATAATTTCATAATTTGATGAAACCTAATTTAGTGAAACTCTCTGGCTTATCCGCGTTTTATTCTCTCTAAGAACTGTTATTGTAATTAATTGAACAATTAAAAAAAATAAATGATGACATGTAGCCATTTAGATAAAAAAATTTACGAAATAGTTTTATAAACAATATATTTTGATTACAAAAACATCTGAAACATTTGAAAAAAAAAAAAAGCAAAATTTGCAAAAATACTAGTATGTTGAATATTTCAATTCGCTTTTTATTGCCTAGAGGCTATTAAAATGTTAAACAATTAAAATGAAAAGACATCCAACGAGGAAGAATACATTTTCGGCTCCAGTTCAAAAGACGATAGCCTTCAATGATTGGTATTCGGATCTGATCAGTTATGTTACGTATGTTGCACTTAAGAGGCTGGTATACTTACCTATAGTTCTTCACCTTTACTTTCAAAAACTGCGTCTAATGGCTTATATACTATTATATCTATGATTTAAAAATAAAATATCACAGTGCCCCATATGCGAGTGGCATGATATCTCGCAATCAATATTTTTCACATATCCTCAATTTTTTTCACCAAAATTGCTTGTATATTACATTGGATTAATTTTTTCTTGCATATTAAATTTCTTCTGAAACAATAATAAAGGAATCGACTGTCGGAATTTGATGCAAATGTTTGAATTTTGTTTTACCTAAATTGTCAATTGAGATATATCAAAAATAAGAATAAATGAGTACTCTAAAACGGATGGTGATGACTGATAAGTACATAATATTCTTTAATGATAGGATTATAAAAGTGAAAGCAATTATTAACAAGAAATTAATTTATTTTAACTAGTTATTCTTAGATTATTTCCTTAACAAATTCGGTTATTTTCAATTTTTTCAATCCACAACTTCAATATTCTCGGCTTTTAAATGCATTACCCACAAATAATTGCACCAGAATTTCTTTTTATGCGTCTATCTGTTGATCAAATTTTGTGAGCTGTTACTCAATAGCACATTTCTTATCTGCCGACACGCGTGTCCGGGGAGGGCATCTCTGGGAGTAGTTCTGTTCAGTTTGCCGAGGAAGTTCTCAACAAGCGTTCAATTTAAAAAGGAGCAGATAAATTTCATTCATCAAGATTTGATTATTTCGGAAATAAAGAATAAATAAGTCCCAAAGAAGACCGAAGTTTATATAATTAAATGAAAAATATAAAATATTTCAGATAATAAACCAGTACAAATATTTCGTGTGCTTCATTCTCCTCTTAATGAGAAGAATAGCATGAACATGCGTTAAGACACAATCAACTGAAATATTCGAATTTTGGAAATTTTCTTTCCTATGTTGTTTCATAAAATCAGGATACACTTTTTATTTAGTGTGTAACAAAATTACGTATTTTATTAATTAAATAAAAACTATACCTATTCGCAGTAAAATTGATTTTTTTTCATTCATTTAAACAGTTGTATTCAAGAATCATCTGCTTTTAATATTTTCAGAAATATCGCTAGAAAATATAAAATGAATTAAGTTTTCTACTAGACTCAGTTTTCTTTTTGGTTATATTCTAGGTTAAAACAGTTATACATGATTGTGAAGGAGATAAAATTTTGGTAAATGAGCTTAGTTAATTAATAACCCGTTGCAAAGTAAAGTGTTACTCAGCATTGTTTATGTTATTTATATTGATTATTGTCTTAAAAAGTCTACGGACGATTTATATAAAAGAAGATTATAAAAAAATTATAACCTTTAAATTGTTTAATTTTAAAATGATTTTAAAGAATTTTAACACGTCTTGTAGAATTATTTCTATCAACAGTTTTAAAAGCTGCTTTATTTCAGAGGTTTACAACTTTCACGTAAAAGCGTTTTTAAGTTTGGAATGCTTAATTAATTTTAACTTCATTATGATGCATTATAATTAAGAAGAGTTTAGTAAAAAAAAAAAATTGCATTCAAGTTGTAAACATTAAAACCATTTAATTGTTAGTCTTTCTAGTTAGGAAATATAAAGTTATTTTCAAAATGTTAGTTAAGTTTTCTGCCCTAAAAATTAACAAAAGGTAATTAAAAATTAGATGGATCAAATCACACTTAAAAATTTAAACAATTTCTTCAGATATTATAACCTAGATTTAGTGGATGAAAAATATTTTCTTATGACGAGAAAAAGGTTGTTAAAATTATATTTATTGGTACAATTTCTTCACTAATTTAGGAGGATTTTTACGACTGTAGAAAACATATTTACTGCAAATTTCCTCATTTTTAAAAATTCGTATGAAAAGCTTGGATATTCAGTTCATCAGAAAATTTATGTATGATAAAGAAATTTGAGGCTGAAACATTTCTGTTGCATATCCTTTTGGTAAACTGACAATCTAATTTGCTAAATTGTAATATCTAGATCATATTATAAAAATCACGATTTCCAAGCAAATGGTGAGATATTTTAAATACCACAATTCCAGTCTTTCGAAAGTTGATAAAAGACCTTTTTAATTGTAGGAATATTTATTCATTGGCTCACAAAGGAAACTGGACTCCATTTCTGGGTATCAATATCATGTTGAAAAGCAGTATTTAGGAGGTTACCTACACCGTAACTGTGGTGGAGACAATGATGTGTTGCTGTCTCGTTGTGGTATAAAAACTTTAGATTTGTGCATTTGTTTTATTGATTTCAGTAACAACAGAACTAATTTGTAATGCTAAAGAATTCATTAAAAAATTTAGTTATATTAAATACACCTTTTTGTAGAATATTTTTACCCCTTTTGTCACAAGCATTAAACACATTTATTTCTAAGAGAATGGAAAGATGTACTTTAATACACACATTTATTGAAGATTTGAATTATTATCATTAAAAACAGGAAGAACTTTCTTGAATCCATAGGAGTATTAAACATAATCTAATATACTGAAAAGCAAATAATTACAAAGGATTTAATGTCTTCCAAATATATATATATATCTATATACATATATATTCTAAATATATGTCGTACAAATATATGCTATTTTTTTTAATGTTTTACCATATAAATTATTATTTAATTTTAATTTATAGAAATATTTGAAAAAAAGAAAATATTTAAATAATAATAACAATATATAAGATAATAAAATAAACACGTTTACACTAGGAATGTATTCATTTTATTAATGCATCTTACAAAAATATAATTTTTAAATATATTTATTCCAGCTGAAGGTAAACGATCATGTAATATTCAAACATATAGCCTTCGACTCCTTGGTTATTTTCTAGCGACATTTAAAAGCAAAGAATAATTTCAATGACGCAGACAATAATTAGAGCCTGATGGCCGAGTGACAAGCGCTCTAACACTCGTTGCCCGTGTCCCTGCGGTGCTATGGATGTTTGTGGTGGTTCGAGATCCACTTTAAGCCGTAGATCCTGGTCTATTATGACAGTAAAGCATTGGCTGTAATGTTGACAACCCTACTCCCCGAAAAGAAAACATCTCATATCTTGAAAACTGTGAGTAGGCAGACGGCATTGGCCCACAGTGATGATGATGATGATGATGATGAAAAAAATAATTAAACCCTATTCTGAAATGATATACTCATGATATATTATTAGCTCATGAAAGAAATTTAAAAATATATTGAAAATGATCAAGTATATGTATATATATATATATATATATATATATATATATATATATAAACCAAAAGCAAAACAAAACTTTATTTCATAATATTAAAAAGTTACTTTTTATATATTTATTACGTGCATGTCATTGTCAACTAAAAAAAAAAAATGATCCAAGAATTTTTATGTTCTAAACAGCACAGGGCCATAAACAACTCAAAATATATGCTGGACTTGATATTTTTATAGAATAGGATTTCGAAACACTCAATTCCTTTGTTTCAGTATACATTTGTAGTAATACATTTGTTATCGTTGCAATAATAAGAGCTAGTGCATACATTTTCACATTGCATACAAATGACGTGTTAAATTAATATTTATTTTAAATAAAAGTTTTATCATTTGTATAAGAATAATATGTCGTCTTTTATTCAAATTTTACTAAAGCAAGTAACATTTCTTTTCTTTTAGTTTAAGAACTTTTATTAAAGCCTCGAAGTTCTTGCCAGTACGTTCATATTCCATATATTTTTCTTTTCTCATATATTAATTTTTCTATGAACATATGTAATATTAACAGATATATTATGTTAACATATATTCTATTTTACACATTTTTAATTTAATTCATCCCCTTATCACTGTATAACTCGTATTATACTTTTTTTTAATACACTACAAAATTGATCAAAGTGGAAAAGCTCAGTGAATTATATATATATTTTTAAGTAGGAATGTTAAAAGGGAAAATACCTGAATTTAACATATTTCAGTATATGAATCTATATATATACAGAATAAGTGTTTAAATAATTTGCTCATTATGTTAACAACAAGTTAATTATTGTTCTTTAATTTCCGATATATATGTTACCCATTACAACATGAAATATAAAGGAGAGAGATTTATTATTTGCTTTACCATTTTATTCTCTTGGATGCTACAAATAAATCAATAACATATTTGTGTAATATAAGCCCATAAATCTTAAATAAATCGTTCCAAGAATTGTTTAATTTAACAAGTATTAAGGTGTCTGTTTGCCAATCTACGAAATATGTCTTGATATCAGAAAAATTTCAGTACAAAATTTTTTGTTTTCTAAGCGTGTGTTTAACCGAGCAAGATGATTTTTGAAATTTAGTTTTATTGATTTTGTTCAATACAATGGATTCAGATTTTCTTTCTTATTTCTTTTTCTTATTTATTATTAGATAATAAATACGTATTTTGTTCAATACATATTTAATATCTATTTTAATAGATATATATTTAACTTTTTTAGCGCAGCTGCTAAATCGCTTCCTATTGTAATGCATATTTAACACTTTCTCATCAAAAATTTATTTAAAAACATTCATAGTGGTTCATTTTTCAGCTTCTTAAATATAAAAATAAATTACTAAATTTTTATAACTATTTGTTATATTAAAAGTAACAATAGGATTCATTGACAATGTGATTTACTTTAATCTTGTAAAATGTAAAAAAATTTGTAAAATTATAAACCTTCGTGTTAATTTACTAGAAAGAAGTGTTAATTTAGTTAATTTACTAAAAAATAATTCAATTTTCTATAATGTGTTTGAGAAGCTTAGTTTATAGAAAAATTATTATTAAAATGCCACATTAAAAATTATACTATTCACTACCACTACGCTTCCGTCGAATTAAGCAGATAGAAAATGACAACATGCACGATGCTTGATGTGTACGATGTACCCATGTATACGCTTACCCATGTACGATGCTTGTAACGATATCTAAGTTTTATAATCAATGTGTATAGAAAACAACTGCATGAAAAAGCTTAAAAAACACAAAGGTTGAATAGATTGAATAATTTTCCTAGGTAAGTTTTGGATTTTACTATCCTGAATTGTCTTTCCAAACAAGCTTTACGAAAATTATACATATGCGCCTTGTGCCAATGTTTCCAAAATTGTTGAACCATTTTTTGAATAAGTTACCGTTTAGTAAGATATGAGACCAATGACCTTCAATTAGTGAAGTGGCTAGATGTCATAATGAAGTTATAGGTCATTTGAGTTATTAGAAAGTGCTGTTAAAAATCTAGAATTCAGACAATCCTCTGTTTGTGGTAATTTTAGACCTTTGATTTGTTAGAATGTTTCAAATTCTTCATATGTTAATTTAGTTTCACCAACAAGACGTTTAAGATGATATTTTGTTGATTTTATACCAGCTTCACAGAGACCACCCAAATGTGATGCACGTGGAACATTTAAAGGCCATTTAATATCATTATCTAACAAAAATTTATTTACATTTTGATTGTAATTTTTTAATTTTACATTATTTTCAAATTACATTTTGCACCAACAAAGTTAGAACCGCAATCGCTGTGTATATCACTGCATTTGCCTCTGCGGCATATAAACCTCTTAAGAGCTGCAATGAAGGCATCTGCAGAAAGATTTACCAATTCTAAGTGGATAGCTCTAGTAATGAAACAAACAAAAAAAAAGAGCTTTATATGCCTTAAATGATTTAGAACTTCGTCCCTTCGATGCTCTAATTTCGAATGGACCAGAGTAGTATACTCCACAATGCGACAATGTAGGTGAAGGGGAAATACTCGTAGTTGGCAAGTCACTCATCATTTGATTAGCTATATAAGCTCTAATTCTGCAACATTTTACACATTTTCTGATTAAATGTCTAATGACATTTCTAGCAACTATAATCCAATATTGTTCTTGAATAGAAGATTTTATAAGTTGTGAACCAGCATGCAAGAGAATTTTCATAATAATGTCTAACAATGAGATCAGTTAAAATGTGACACTTTGGCAGGAAGATGGGATATTTGTGGCCGTATGTGATATTTGCATGCCGCAAACGACCGTCCATCCGGAGAATACTGAATTATCCAAAAATGGATTTAGAGATTGCTTCTACAAGATAATGCTTGATTTCTTTTTAATGCATTGATCTCCTTATTAAACTCAATAAATTGAACTGATTTCATTAACACATTTATATCATTAGTAAGTTCACTAGTATTTAAAAATCAGTTAGATTATCCTTTGAATTTCTGCAATTATTAATAAACCTTAAACAATATGCTGTTACACGTTTCAATTTGGAAAGATATGAATATTTATGAAGTAAATCATTTTAATTTGGTGAATGATTGCAATAGTTGATTGCACACAACACCTTTCTTCAGGCACAGGATCGTTCAATGTCGACACAGAATCGTTCAATGTTGGCACAGAATCGTTCAATGTTGGCACAGAATCGTTCAATGTTGGCACAGAAGATTCTGGATGGAAAGAACGTGTATTGTACAGACATTTTGGACCACACAACCACAATGAAATAAGTAGTGCTGAAGATGAGACACCACGGGTCGTAAGATCATCAGGATTTTCATTGCCACTAACATGATGCCACTGGGTAAGAGAATACAAAGTCTGGAATTTCGCCACTCTATTGTCCAAGAAAGTTTAGAAGAAGTCAAGAACAAATGCTTTACAAGCATGTGTCTGTACAAATGCTTTTACAAGTAAAGTCCATCAATTTATTTTTAATAGAAGTGCCTCACACAATTAAAATCGAGGAAGGGAATGGTTATAAATGGTGCAACTTTAGTTTTGGTTATTGCTAGCTGAACTGTGATTTGCCCTGTATTTGACACAGAACGACAGTAAATTACAGCTGCATGCGCTTTTTCTGAGGCCCTACTAAACCCATGCAGTTGAAATTTGTTGTCTGGACCAAGCAATAAGTATCTTGAAATTTTGAAGTTTTTAACCAATATTATGTGCTGTGATAATGTCTTCCATTCAATTGTATTATCTAGAGGAACGACTTCATCCCACTGCAACTGACATTTCCACAATTTTGCATGAGTAGTTTTCACTGGATTGTGATGGGTGACAACCATCCAAGAGGGTCGAAAGTCTGTGCGATTGTTGAAAGAAGTGTTCTTTTGGTTAAGGTGCTTTCAGAGACAATGAATTCACTTTGAAGAAGAAGACATCTGAGGCTGGATGCCACAGGATACCTAACGTTTTTCAGCATTTGGAAGAAGCAAATCTTCTTGAATCAAGTTCGTCAGCTCATTGCAATTAGAAACCTATTTTCTCAAAACAAGTCCAGCACTTGACCGCACCTGAATCAACTGTGCTTGTAGATCTAGAGCTTCAGTAATTGAATTAGATCCATACATCAATTCATCGACATAAAAGTCTTTGTAGTCTAATTTAGAGGCCAATGGAAAACTATGTTCTTGTATAGAAAACTGCTGCAAACATTTGACTGCAAGGTGCTGCTCTGATGCGGTGTCATAAGTAATTCTTCTCAATCGAAAATTTTGAATTGGTTTAAAGGTGAATCCCGTCAGACTATTCTCTGAGTCCTTTAATATGATTTGCCGACACATTTTTTCGATATGTCTTGCCATGGCTATTTTGTGCAACCTGCAGCGAATGAGGTTGTTAAGTCAGTTTGTAACTGTGGACCAACCATTAATTTGTCGTTGAGAGAAACATCAGTTGAAGATTTAGCAGATCCATTAAATACCACGCAACATTTGTCACCACTTTTTATTGGGAACTCGGTGATGTGGAAGGTAAAAAACAGTAATTGCCTGGAATATCTATCTCATTTCAGGAATTAATTCCATATGATCAAGTTTCACATTGTCCTCCATGAATTTATGATATTCACGAAGAGATGGATTCTTAGTAAACCGAAGTGCAGTTTGATGTAAGCGATGTATAGCTATATCTCTAGATAAACCCAGGTTACCACTAGATTGACGAAATGGAAATTTGATAGCAAATCTGCCTGTGGAATCACGAGAGCATGTCTGTATGAAATGATTTTCACATGCTCTTTCTTCCTGAGTGTAAGGCTTTATGTGTGAAATTTCTTCTAATTGCCAAAATTTGTTCAAACTCAACTGCGGTGACACTAGCATGATTTGATATAATTGTTTGAGAAACACCTTTTGTATTTCCGAGAATCACCCAACCGAAAATTGATTTTAAAGCAGAGAATCCGGAAACATTTAAATATCCACTAAGCATAATTTCCCCGAACACGTCAACACCCAAATGACTATCTATTGGGACAGGCTAATGACAGTTGACATCTGCTAACTGCAGTTATTTGAATATTATCAAACAGATGCATCTACTGGACATGGAGGAAGGTCACAGGTGATTTTAGAAATGATTAATGCATCAACAGTAATACATGCGTTTTTGTAAAATTTTGGTGTTATTTGTTATTTAACCGAAGCTGCAACCTTACCTACTTTTCGTAAACTCAAACCGAAAACTGTTTGTTGTACAAAAACTGCACTGTTTACTTTAGTGCCATTTAATTGCTATAAATTAACGCAAATCTCTCTAATGAATGAGCCTTGATTGGCGGACTTAATAAGTGCCCAAACGTTTGAGAAATGCCATTAATATCTTTGACATAAGCAATTGCTGTAGGCAATAAAATCGCTTGTGTGATAGACACAATTGTGTTATTGCTTTACTAAAAGGAGGAAGTTCATTTTCTGTGAGTGAATCAGATCTTGCATTGTTTGAATTCTTCGAACATAAAATTGTATTATGGAGATTTGTAAAGATTTTGCCCATGCTAGCACGACATTTATCAATCGTATGTGTTTTGAATTTTAAGCAATTACTACATAGTTTTAATTTTTCAACAATAACCCATTTTTCTGTGATAGGGAGTTCCAAAAGCTAACTCACTTAAATAATCTATAATGAGAAGTTGTTTTGCAATAAGCGCAGACATTCACTATGATCTGTGAAGAGAAAGCAGATTTATTACTTAATTTTTTATATAGATTCCCCTTAACGTCAGAAGAAACATCTGGTTTCTCATTTTGGCAATTGGTCAATAACTCAAGAGCTAGTGCGTAATTTAAGATTTATACTTTGAATTCGGCGAAAGAGGAAAGGGGTTTTGCTTGCTTGTTCCAAATCCATATGCATAGTGTTTCGTAATCAAGTTTCACCTTTAATAGAAAAATAATCATACTATCCCAGTTCTCTACAGGTTGTTTGATAATTCTTAATGTGTCAATACATTGTTGTGCTGTATCAATTAATTTTCGTAAACCGATGATGATTCATGTTTTTAATACAGGCTGTGAAACTAATTTATTTAATGCTACATTTATTATTTATGTTTCGTTTTCGTAACGCTCAGTGAGTGCACTCCACGTGTTTTCGTAATTCACATTTGAAATTTGAATTAATTGCAATAAAGCAGCTGCTTCGCCCTTCATAGAATGTTTAAGATATTGTAATTTTTGACTATCACTCAAAGATTTATTATTTTCTACACTGGCAAGAAATAAATCACGAAATGAGATCAATCAATATAATTAAAAGTTAACACTGGTAATTCTAGACGCGGAAGTTTTAAACTGTTTACATTAGTATTAACTTTACTTTGATATGCATTAGAACTATTATCATTCTTTATGAGTTTATTTAACTCATCTTTTGACGTAATTTTTAATGCATCTAATTTAGGAAAAAGTTTAGAAATTTCTTGTTAGTATTTATCAACTTCTTTATCTAAACAAGAACAAAGAATATTATCAGTTAATTTGGTTGCTTCGCTGTCTGAAACATTTACGCCATTTTCATGCACTTCAGTAACAGAATTAGAATTTTCTTAATTTTGTAAATTATTTACTTTAGTAATTAATCGAGTTATCTTACTTTTTACAATTCGCTTGGGTTTTAGAAGATCTTCCATGTTGCGGTTTTGTGACCTTCCTCACTTAAGTACGATGCTATGAGATGCGATGCTACGCACTTTGTTATGATGCACTATGCGACGTGATTATGATGCACTATACGTTGATACGTAATTTGTTATTTTAGCTCCGTTGAGCAAAATATTTGATATTGTTGAATAAGAACGCTTTCGTTGACCTCCACACTCATCTAAAATATGTCTGTTGAATTTTGCTGCTTCTCGACGGACAATTTGGTGAAGATGAAAAGTAGAGGCACAACATTCTTGAACGAAATTTATTACTCAACCGAGGAAAGATACATGAAGAAAAACACTTGACGAATGAAAAGCGCCCTCTTATGGAGAATGGAATATTACATAAAGAATCTAAATACGGTTACAGTCTGAACAGTAGGAAAGATCTCCTTCCTGCTACTGTATATAACATAAAATCTGTTTTGAAAACAAACTCGTTTAGATATTAAATACATGATGAGTTTATCTTGGTGTTTTCAATTATTACTTTAAGCAAATCATATTAATGAGATAAATACGATACTTTAAGATGCTTTTACTAAATAAAAATGGATAAATGAAAAATATTCATACTTTCTAAACAACGTTTCCAAATCATTGCTTTGGCACGAGAGTTTTGTGGGTTTTTTTAGTTAAAAATTATTTCGAATCTTTTCTTTATCATATCATTTAAAACATGGTACTATCAATTGTACTCCGTTATAGTAATAAAACCTAATTATTATTTCAATTTTTTTGTAGTTGCTGCATGCACTTATTCTTATTTGATTCAAAAACAATAAATATCATCCTAACACTTTTCTAATTCTTTAGTTAAATATATACAAAGGATTGTTTACACAAAGGAAGGGGCCGAAACTTGGAGATAAAAACACATTCACTCTTAAATAATTCTGCTTTTTAAAAATTCTAATGTCATAAGCAGTTATTTTAATTTTCGTCTCACTATTTGTTTTGGAAAATTGTTCTTTCTTTTATTCTTTTATTTACATAAGGTATTTTGTTTTCATAAATCATTGTTTGATGTTGGTATGATAATCACTTTTAAGCACATGTTGGTAACATTTATGTTGCTAACAATAAAACTTGTAAACTGTTAAATCAAAACAAATTTTACTGTTTAAATATTTTTCTTTGCTTTCATTTCAAGCAATATTTATTAAATATCATATTTTAAAATTATTTGTTTGTGGATAAAAGTATCATACTTTTTGTTTATTTTATTTATACCCGCCTTCAACATTTTCAAGCCCGTGAGATTTATTTACACTTTTACAAAATATATTTTTTATAATGGCCAAAGTAGTGAAAACCAGTGTATTAAAAAATGCATTATTTGCGTATCCATATGATCCAAGTTGAAAAATCTGGCACAAAAAATTATTAGCATGTTTGGTTCAACTTATCCTGCGAATCGTTTTCCAAAGATGAAATTGCAGAACACCAAACGCGCTGAAACATAACAGTCTCTAACCTGCAACACCAATTACAATCGTTTTGTAAAAAGCTAATCGAAAGAGTGGAGAAACAACTATCATACTAGTAAATTAAATAGTTTTTAATGAGTTCATTTTTTTTATTTCGTTTATATTTATATAATTCGTTTTTAGAGTTATATATTTCTTTACATTGTGCGTTTAGTATCATTATTATTATATTATCTATGTTTACATGTAAGAATAATAGTAAACATGAAAATAATAACTTCTTATGTTTCAATTTTTTTCACTCCAAAAAGATGTCTATAGTAGGTCTGAATATAATAGGGGATATATAATTTTATAAGCGTCCCGTGAAGTTGTGAAGCTTTTTCCAAAGTGTCAGCAAGATCATTTGGGTTGCCTTCCTAATTTATGCAAATGTGTTTTGTTTTCGTTTGATAACCCTATTTTTTATTATTCTAATTATAATTTTTGCCAAATATAATGCATATTTAAAATGTTTTTGAAGATTTTTTTTAAAAATACTCTCAGGAGATTAACAAAAAAAAAAAAAATTAAACATGTGATTTTAACTTTTAAGATAACTAAACTTCCTTAAAATACAGTAACTGCACAATAGTTAAAATTGATGATGTCAAAACATGAATAAATAAGAGGAAAAAATTAATGATTAAAGAAAACTTAAAAGCAATGAAAAAATTCGTGAAAAAATCATAATTTTTAAGAAAATAAATGAAATTTTAAATTATTAAAAACAACCGTTGTTGCCTTATTTTGAAATTGTAAAATATATTTCAGAATTTTATATCAATTGTAACAATTTCTTTTATTTTAGAAGAAAAAGAAGGATTATCTTTGGTATTAAAAAATTAAATGCACCTTTTTTTCTCTCTTTATATACTTATTTTTTTTCTTTTTTTTTTGCTGAATTTTTTTAACAATATATTGTGGATAACTCATTTTCATTTGTATTTTTATTTTTAACAACTAAACAAGACTATTGTTGCTGGAAAGATTGAATGTTAGAAGAATTTTTAATATAATAAAATTAAAAAGTCAATTAGTCTTTTTTATATATGGAGGTATTCCGAAATAGCCTTTTCTCCTGCTTTACAGTACATGGTAGTTTAATGTAAACATAATATAAAAGTTCAACTAAGTGATCTAAACGAATTCGTTAAAGATTTGAAAACATTTACAATACGAATTTTGAACTATCTCAATTTTTTATTGTGTGCATCGGGGATAGTTCATTTAATGTTATTTTTCAAAAGGAACCTTATTAAAAAATTCTTCACGAATAACTGTTTTTCAAAACTGATGAACAAAAAAAAAATGTTAATTTTAAAAATTTTAAATAATTTCCTAAAATCTGCTTTGACAGCGATGTAAATCATATAACCACAGAAAATTTTAATTTTCATTCTAAGCAATATCCATTTATTTCAATTCCTTCTATTAGCTCACATTCTCCCTATATATATATATCTTGTTAAAATTTTCAATCGTTCATAAAATACTTTTTTATTCATCCACTCAACTTCAAATGCATTTTTTTGAACTTGTAGTGGATGACACTTGATGTTAATACAGATTTTTTCAAATATTAATTCAGTAATTAAATTTAATTAATTAATTTTAGGTTTTTTTTCAGATTTAAGTTGCATATATCTACCCATAGAGGGCGCCAGATAAACTTAAAAAAATGGATGAAATATTATTTATAAAGGACTTCTGTAATATAGTGAAAAAAAAAAAAAGTAGGAATTGACTTAAATTTTTTTTTTTTTTTATATTACTTGTTTTTTGCTTTATATCAATGATTTCGTCTCTTCATAAGCGAAACTGTTACATCTTACAAAAAAGAGACATATAATTATTTTTAAAGCTGCTCTTTTGAAAAAGAAGAAAATAATTTGCTTTAAATATATTACTTCTCTAAAGATAATGTGTATATTTCTAATAATCAGGATAACGAATTTAATTTGATGAAAGATTCCTTGCTCCCAGAAAATGCATTCTTTAGAAATTAATATCATGAATCTTATTTTAATATTATACTTATTATTTGTAAATGTTACATAACTAACATTTACAACATACGAATTTTATAAAATTAAACATAAATATTCTTTTTGCACAACATTAGAGTTTAAAACTGATATTCATGCTTGCATAAAATATTTATAAAACCTTTATTTAGAGAAAATAAATAGTTATTATTATGAATGGACAATTAAAAACAATTTTAAATACTACTATGCGGATCTAGTAAAAGTATGAATAGAAGATTCTTTTAAAAAATAATAAAGATAAACTAACTACAAATATTTGTGACAAAAAGGATCTTTTCCATGAGTTTTCATTAAATGATTATTGTAATTAACAAGTGCCTACATTTTTATATCAAAGTGTATTGTAACTATCTTTCATTAATTTTATATCCATTAACGCTATGGAAAAAGTTAAGCATACAATATTTCGATTCAAAAGATGGTAGATTTATGGATAATTATATTCATATAAATAAAATATGTAACTTGTTAAACAGCTTCCATTTTTGCATTATAAGTGACATTGTATTTATTTGAGCTTAGTCTTCATACGGCCTAAAATTTGATTAAAATGGTAAATTTAAACCTTACTCTGTGAAATCAGTAATCGATATCAATAAAGGGAGATGGTTTGAATAAATTGAACACACACGCTGACAGCTGGCTGGTAATATGCGTGTAATCCACTGCAATCTCCGCTCTTACATGAGTTTCCTCAATAAACGCCCTCTTTGTCCGCCTTCTCTCATGCAGTTGAAGGGTTGTCGACGCAAACAGCTTGTGAGGCAGACACCCCTCCTTTGCGAGCACCCCTTTCTTCTGTGCACTCTCTCGTAACCCAGAGAACGAGAGGGGGAAAAAAGGGGTGATATTTTCTACGTGCTTTTGCCATTAAATGAACCACTGCGTGCAACTCACATCAAATCCGAATCGTTTGGGATAGAGGGATTATAGTCCCCCTCCCCCGCAAGAGGGGGGAGAAAGAAAGAACGTGAATAAAGTCACCTTTGGACGGATCGGCCTGTTTCTCCAGTTCACTTGCACTTCCCGTTCCATTTTCCTGCTGAATTTTTATGAATCCATAATAAAAACAGAAATTTTTCAACTCATATTTTACACAATTATAAATATCTCTCAAATGGGTTGGACTTGAATATCTAATTTTTAAATAATTGTTACATTAATGTGTCAATTGCTTTCTATACATCTTAAATCTAAGAGTAAGGTTAAATCTAATGCCTAAATGTTTTAGTAATTTTACAATCCCTTTGTCGAACACATAGATTTTGATAAATAAAATGGGGTACTAATAGTTAAGAATTGAGAATAAAATTTGACGATCAGGTTTTTTTTTTTATTTTTTATTCTCAATTTAACTATTCTTGTGAACTGCTTATATTGATATTTTAAACACTTGAAAACTAATTTACTTATGTCAGTAATATAAAATAATATATTACTTATGTCATAAATATGGAAATGCTCTGTGTTTTAGTTAAAACATTAATATTTATCCAATTTCACCAATGTCTCTATCTAAAACCATCTTCCAAAATACGTCTAACAAAAAATAAATAAAATTATAAATGGAATTTTAAAAATATCATGTTAAGGAACACACAAAATATTTTGGAGAATCTGCATATCGAGTTCGTTAACTGTGGTTTGCAATTTTCTTGGCTACTCTTACACAGTCTTTATGATATTATTATAGATCCAATTTCATATATTGTATATTAAACATTCACTCCTCAGCCCTTTACATTCAGCCATTCTGTCTATGAGGAAGACTGTATGACTGTACGGACTCCTCCCTCAAATTAGTAGGCAGTATACATAGTCCGACCACTGATAGCATGGACTGGGTTTATCAACGGAAATAGACATATTGATAACTTGTTAGGGGTGCTAGTTAGATATATACTCGGCAACGCTGCTTTTAAAGAAAATGTTCAACAGTTAGTGGGGTTTTTTTCCACATTTTTATGATTGGACTATAATTTAAAAGTGACAGAATTATATAAGGATTAAGAATAAATTCTTCATTAAACAAAATAATTTTCTTTAAAGATTTCTGAATGTTTTAAATTTGAATTTGCAATTATTTAAAATTATTAACATATATTATAATTTTGGTGAACTTAATTAATGGTAATATTTTATTTGGAACTTTTACAGATATTATGCTGCTGCATTTTAATAATTATTACTTTCATTCTTAAATACTAACCACCAAATTTCATAATTTATATATGCGTCTTATTATTTTACTTCTTAATTTATTTTACACTTTTATGGTATCAATTATTTTCGACAAAATCGTAAACTAAATTGTTATATAATTTCCGAAATGAAAGAAACTTGTTAGTTAAAAACAAGATAATTTATAATATTAATATGTAATTAAAGCATTCAATTTTCAGATGGATATCTTTTAAATTAGAATAAAAATAAAAAGGTTTTGTAATATAATTTGATTAATAATACATCAATAACAATAAAAATCTAAATTTAAATCATATTACTTTTTAAAAATTCTTTATTAATTGTCTTTTTAAATATCTGTTTTACATTCGAATAAAATCAAACACACAAATCATATGTCAATTATATAAACCAAGCATTTAAAAGAATAAAAAAATTATTAATTTCATAAACAACTTAAAATCAATTACAAAGAAAGTTTTTTTTTTTTTTTAATTTTCCTTTTCTAATGCTCTGTTTAATTAAAAATTGCAAAAAAAAAAAAAAAAAAAAAAAAATCTAAAAATATTGTTTTTGATTTTTTAATTATTATGGCGATAACTAAATGTTATGAGATATTCTTACGTAAGTTATTATATCCATTAAATTTTCTTACCCCTGAAAGCTATGATTGCAATTCACGCCAAAAATTAATTGAATTCCTGATTCCTCCTGCATGCTAGCTGATAACTGGACGATCTATCAAATAGTCAGAAAATTTACATTTTCATGAGAAATTTACAGATATGACACATGAATGGACATTATGTAGGAGAAAATTTCAGAATTTCAAACATTCAATCAAAATATCTATGTCATCCCTTAGAATATTTGATCAAATCTAAAATTGTTATTGGTATTTTTATAAATTACACTTTAATTTAAATTTTCATAAAGGGAAAACATAATTATTAATATCTTATGCATGTTAAATTTGAATATCATATATATATATACATAAGTGAGAAAAGTCATGGATAGCAATATGCAAATATTCAGATCAAAAGCATCCGTAGAACAGGTATAAATGCGCAGTATTTCGCAGAGCTTTCATTTCTAAAAGTTATTCATTGAAGAGGTTTTGACGTGATGATAAATTACGACGGGAATTAAAATTTGAACGCGAAATGTTAGTTGGAGCTAGTGACGCATGGGTCATGCCATTTCGGAAATCGTTACATCAAATTTGCAGATCCACTGTGTCAAGAGTGTGCCGAGAGTATGACATTTCAGGCATAACATCCCACCAAAAGACAGCGCAGTGGTTTGCACTTAACGACCGAGACCGGCGACGTCTAAAGATATTCTAACAGACAAGCAAACTGCGTCAAATAACCGCAGAAATTAATTGGATTACAAGGGACTTGTCTGTTAGAATTACACTTGCGGAGAAATTTAAATTTTCTTGGGCTATTCCGGCAGAAGACCGACTCGAGTGCCTTTGTGACAGAACGATCGCTGAATTTCAGCGATTCCTCTTGGGCACAAAAGCATTTTTGTGGTCCCTAGATTTGAATGAAAAATCTAAAATTGGCCTGGTATTTGTCACGATTTCACTTGTAATTTAAATTTTCATGCCAAACCCCACAGCATATGAGTGGACCCAAACTGTACATAAAGGCACATGTTCAAGCTGGTGGTGGAAAATGGTGTGGGCTGTTTTTTCATGGCAATGGACTTGGTCCTATGGTGAGACTGGACGAAATCTGAAAAGTATTATGTTTTGCTACTTGGAGATCACTTGCAGCCATTTAAATTTTCATGTACCCAAACAACGATGGGATTTTTATGGATGACAATGCGCCATGTGGAGAAAAATCGCTGAATTTGAAGAACATTCTGACAATTCCAACGAATGATCTGGTCATCCCTAGATCGCCCGACATGAATCTAAAATTCGAGCATTTTTGGACATCATCGAATTTGCCCAAAATCCTGCACCATCAATTTCACAATTATGGACGTCTATCGAGACAGCATGGCTCAATATTCCTGCAGAAAATCCAACGATTTCAAGTATTCATTTAACGTCCTTTGCTGCATCGCCGGGCGAATATTTGAGGGCCGACAAAATATTAAAGTATTACTTTGGTATTTTTGTAAATTAGACTTGTAATTTGTGTTTTTGCCAAATTTATATGTATATGATGTATATATTAAAATTTCCATATATAAGCATCATATGTATTTAGAAAATCGCAGAATTTCAAGTATTCATTTAAAAGTACCTTTGTCAGCAAGGAAAGTATTTCAGAATATTTTTAAAAAATTTGAAAATCCTAAATATATATATATAAAAATGAGATATTTTTGAACGTTATTATGGAACTCTTCTAAGCTAAATTTTCATGCCGAATTCTTTACAACAAGGAGATGAGAATTCAGGTGAGAAATAAAAATTTCATTTCGTTTCATTGTTTAAGAAATAGTAGACGGAAAATCTTTCAGTAAAAGCAGCTTTGATTATCCATTTGGTTGACGCTTTCAAGTTTGCTTCCCAAATAGAAAAGTCCCTTTTACACCCTCCAGATAAATACATCAAAAAAGGTAAAAAAATTCGTTTCTTTAAATAATTTAAAAAAAAAAGAACATGAAAAAGCAAAAAGTGAAAAAGGTGCAAGAGCTGTAAATGGAATCTACTAAAGCGAAAGCAATGCACTGCAAAATATTTCTGAATTAAATTGAATTTCTTTTCAAAAGAAGATATTTTAAATTTATTTTCTGGTGGAATGGAGAAGGAAATTTTGTTATTTGTAAATGTATTTCTTTGTTATTCATTTATTTTGTATTTCTAAGAAGGAGACGTATGTTTGCTCACCAGTTCTAAGGAAAGAAGATGAAAAATTTACAAGTTCAAATGCTCTTAAAGAATAAAATGTAATGTTTAAAACATAGAAACTTTCAGATTTTGTTGAATGTTCAAACAAAAACCGTGTTTCAGACTTTATCTAAAACGAAAAAAATTATATTATAGGTTTTAATATTTTTTGAAATGTTAGAAATGTAGCTTATACGGTAGTATGCTGTAACATATATTTACGAAAGTAGAATAGTTTTCCCCTTTATAGTTTTTCATTATTTTTATTTATTTATTTGCAGACCCGAAATTTACATTTTTTCAATTAAAAATTTTTAAAAATAACCTAATATGTGCACTATTTTATGTCCATACTTTTAAATTTCTATTTCTTTTCGTCATAAAAATGAATTAAAATGTGTAAACAAATCAGGTTGATATCAAACCTACAGGCATTTTACAAAACACAGTATTCTTTTTTTTGTGCCTAACAAGATTAAATATGCTATTTATCACATGAATTAACATTTGACTTTGAAATTTCAAATCAATTTATTTTATTTTAATTCTCTCTTTTAATAAAGACTATTTGAAAAAAAAAAAGCTCAAAGCTAAAAAGCAATTTTATTTTATTTATTCCAAATAAAACTATTTTTCAGATGTACCAAGAATTTTATGTTTTTTTAAGAGAATAGGTTCGCGTAAATTCACAACATTTCAGGATATATGCTGAAATAATTTGATAAGAAATCACTATACTTACCAATTCTTATGTTTTGATTGAAATAAAGATTTTTTTAATTTTTCATTTAAAAATACTTTACACTTACTTATTATTTCAGCTCTTACTTTGTATATTTTATTCATATATGACTGTCATGTGATTTAATAGTTCAATAATTTGTTTTAATTGAGAATATTGAGTTACAAAATTAGTAAATATTTCAAAAATCAAGAATATATTTAATTTGACTTCCAAAATATGTTTGAACTTAAAACAGCTAATCTTTCTAATTTTTTATATACATTTGTCTTTTGCTTATCACATGTTTTTATACGTTCGCTGAACTATTACTTAAGATAAAAATTATTTTAATTTTTAATTTTTTGAGGGCCATTTTTTATTCCCAATAAAAAAAAAAATAATAAATGTGTTTTTAAATATGTTGTCCTTGTTGTTGTCATCATAAAACCATTATTAAAAAATGAAGATATAAAATGTTATTGAAAATATGCTAAGACAGAATAAAAGCAAATTGTCAAAAAATTACATCATTAATACATCTTACATAAAAACTCTGTTATTCCACATTACATCTTTTCATCCAGATATTCATTTTCCTCTTGGGAAACCATGGACTTAAATCAGGAGGTGGTCTTATGGCATAGTACAGGTTTGTTTAATACTTAACTAATAAAGAAAAAAAAAAAAAAAAAAAAAGAAACCTGCTCGGCAAATTTCAAATTATATGTGTGAACATTCGAGAACGAATGGTATAAACTCAGGAATATGCCATTGTTTACTAATGCACGAGATATAGGAAGCAATTGATTGGAATACTATAACAATGGTCAAATTCAATATACACATGAATATAGCAATGTTGAATAGATCAAGAACTTCAAGAAGGAGGATTTGTTCAAGAATCTCTAAAAGAATATCCAAAAGTAAGATAAATGTCCTCGTAAATGAAGAATGAAGTATTCCAAATTCTACAAGAAATGTTTTAACATTCAACAGCCGAAAGAATATATTAAAGTTTGAAAATTCTATAGGCATAAATGAAGTAAGAAGGATTACAAATTCTACAAGAAACGTTATCACATGCAATACCCAAAAGAATATATCAAAGTTGAAAATTCTAGGCATAATTGAAAGAATGAAATATTCCAAATGCAATAAGAGGCCCTATACAGTTCTATAAGCACGGAAAATTGCCAAAAGTGATAACTGTGAAACTTCAAGAAGAAGGAATTGATCAACGCACTATGGGTACTTATAGCTATTGGATATACAAATACACAATACCATACTACAAAAAAAACCAAGTTCTCCAGAAAATTCCTTCAGAATAACGTTATTCATAAAGCATTTCAAGAGTTAAGGGCCCAAAGTACCATTTTCCGACAAAATTTGAAATGGAGTTCTATTTGCTTGGCCCTCTTTTTCGGATAACGTCACGGACCCTTAATCAGGACAGCACCATGTTAACACTTAATATATTTAAATAAATAAAAATATATATATACTATTATATATATATATATATATATATATATATATATATATATATAAATAGTACTTTTTTTTAATTGGGAAACTTTACAAAAGAAGAAATTCAAAATATTAATCACATGAAAAGTCATACCATATATAATAAAAGTATATAATAATAAACCAGAAATCGTGCATGATATCTGTGCTTTAAAACTAAATGGTTTTGACTTTTATATAGTTCGTAGTTTGCATGAATATTTTTATGTACCTATTATTAAAATTTTGTAATCCTTGTACATTTCTGGTCCTTGTCTTCCTCTTATATGCAACACGGACAGCCAACCGACCTGAGATTAAGGGAGGACATTGCCTTCAGAGAGCAATCTTCTAGAAAGAAATCCCGGAAATTCACAGAAATCAGCCTGACTGTCAATGCGAGACGCTTATCACAATCACCGTTGAATCACGTCGCCCATAGGGAAAGAGGTGCAACAGTTGTCGTCATTGGTGTGATTTAATCGGAATAGTATTTTCTTCAGAGCCCAGAAACATTTTTTTCTATAACAATTATTATTAATACATATCGATACATTTTTAATTCATTAACATACTTAACTATTTTTCAATTCCTACTATTCGCTCACACTCTCCCTATATATATCTTGTTCAAATTTTCAATCGCTCTTAAAATACTTATTCTCCACTCAAGTTCAAATAAACTTTTTTTTTTTTTTGAACTTGTAGTGGATGACATTGATGTTAATACAGTTTTTTCAAATATTAATTCAGTAATTAAATTTAATTAATTTCTAATACTTTCAATATTTTAACAGTTTGTAATGCAAATTGAAACAAGTAATAAAAATACATTTTTTTTTAAATTTTTAAAAACTTTTTCCTACTTTTTTGCTATATTGCACAAAGTCCTTTATAAATAATTTTCATACATTTTTTAAGTTTATCTGGCGCCATCTATTGGTAGATATATGCAACTTAAATCTAAAAAACTGAAATTAATTAAATAAATTTAATTACTGAATAAATATTTGAAAAACTGCATTAACATCAGAGTGTCATCCACTAGAAGTTTAAAAATGCATTTGAACTTGAGTGAATGAATAAAAAGTATTTTATGAACGATTAAAAATTTGAACAAGATATATATATAGGTGAGTGTGAGCTAATAGTAGGAATTGAATAAACAGGCAGTAGCTCAATCGGTAAAATGCAAGGATCTCAGTATTTTTCACGTGAAGGTGAAGAATGTGAGCTGTTCTTGCGAAAATCAATAATTTTTTTGATAAATTTTTGCTTTATGTATACGTTTTATCTCCATGATTTTCGAGAGGTAGCCATTGTGGCTTAGTGCTTAGAATAAAG
Organism: Caerostris extrusa; assembly: GCA_021605095.1. Lineage (NCBI taxonomy): Eukaryota > Metazoa > Arthropoda > Arachnida > Araneae > Araneidae > Caerostris > Caerostris extrusa. Next base: position 30,688 of record BPLR01001489.1, read on the forward strand.
GATTTTTCTAAAAAAATAAAATTGAAGAAACTTTATTTTGACACTTAATATTGTGATTCTGTCTTCTGTATACACATATTTATATTAATTGTAATCTATTGTATATAATTCCCCTGTCACGATGTTTGTCCGGGATAAACTCTGAAACTAACAATCCGATTTTAACTTTTTTTTAATGTGTGTTTTGTTCCAACTTGAGAGATGGGATAGTTTTTGTCCAGATTTTTTTTATTTAAATGCAAAATCGACGATTTTGTGTGACTTATTTTATTTTATCTATAAAAGGTATGGTCCTTCTATTGCGTAATTTAAATCCACCAAAATTATACTATTAGTCATCAGAAGAATTACCGGAAACGTACTTGAAGCAACGATATTGACTGGAAAGTTTAAAGGCGAAGTCGTCCTGTTACCCTCGAATTCCTATGATACCATCAGAATCTACAATACCTTTCAAAAGGCTACAATTTCCGATACGTTTGGCTTTTGCGATGACAATAAATAAGTCGCAAGGGCAGACAATGGCTATTTGTGGCTTGGACTTGGAAAATCCGTGTTTCTCCCATGGGCAGCTGTGTGTTGCATGCTCACGCGTTGGAAAATCATCGAATTTATTTATTTTGACGAAAGATAGATTAACAAGAAATATTGTTCATCACTTAGTTCTTAGTTAAATGAAAGTAATGATTATTAAAAATTAAATTAGGTAAAATAATTATAAAACAGTATTAAAAATCAATATTATTTACCTCATTCATTAAATTAATAAAAATTAAACATTTTGCATTCTTTGAAGCTTAATTTGAACTTTTCACCAATCTTGTACCAATCACTTCCTTAACAATACCAATTATAGTATCTAACAATTGAACGAAATACAAGAAAGCCACAGCAAAGCGTGGCCGGGTCCGCTAGTTATTTAATAAAAGTATAAACATTATATATTTTTAATATATCATATTTTTGTTCTAATGCAGCTGGCAATACTGAAACAGTTAGCTGTGACAGAGACAGTTAGTTGTCACTCATTTAGCACTGCCTAGGGGACCGGTGTAATTTGGAGATAGGCTACGGACGCGAGTAACACTACAACCATAACGCTCTATGATCCTATTAGACGAGGACCTACGGTTTAAAGTGGACCCGAATCACTACAAACATCCATGGCACCGCCGGGTCTTGAACCAGAAACCTGAGGTACCGAGCGACAGTCACTCGGACCCTATTTAAATATATATTAATAGGTTATAAAGGTGATTAAATTTCTAAATTAATTTTGCATAGATTTTAACATTTTTTTTTTAGCTATAAAAAAACTTCACAAAGTGTTGGAAATGCAACATCCTACGTGATATATTTATTTTCAAATAAAATAATTTGTACTTTTAAAATAATTAGTAGTTTTTTATGTATATATTTATATATCATTATTACAAAGTTTGAATCCTTTCACGTAATTCTTAAATTAGTATTAATTAGATATAAGTAAACATGTGTTTATTTTTTTATGAAATCAAATGCTTCTCGATGCCCATCAGTGTTCCATATTCAGATTAGGGAATTATTTGAATAGGTGGAATTCCGAGAACTACCCAATTTGAATGTGAACCAACCATGGAATTCTTCTATTTGCATACGCGCACTCTGGGAAATCTCGCGGGGTACTTCAAAGGATGGGGTGTGAGGAAAAGGAGTGTTGAATGTTTGTCTTCGAGGGGGAGGGGAGCGACGACTGTAGGGGAAGGATCATGTATTTGAAAAGATTCAAGGTTCCCTTCACAGTGAAGGCTTGCTGGATCTGGCAACTGGCAACTGACGTACCGATTGCGGAGTAGTCATGGGGACATAACCCTTAACCTCCTCATCTTAATTCATAGATAAAATGTTCAATTATAATTGGTTGCTTTAATTTAGTAATGAAAATATAATGAGATAAAGTTTGTAAATTAAATAAATGGTACTCAAAAAAAAAAAATTAAAAAATACTAGAAAAAAATAAAAGTAAAATACAAATTAAAAAAAATGCAAGTTTAAATTCGATACAATTAGGGATAAGGTGTCGATGCAAAGGCTAATGAAACAGTAAACAAACTACTGAAAACATTATGCTGAACGATGAGAGCCAGCATGAAGAATCTGGAAAACAAAGAATTAAATTGTTCTCAAAAAAAAAAAAAAAAAAAAAGACGCTTCTCAGAATCAAAGTTCTTTTTTATTTATATTTATATTTATATTTTTTTATTCATTCCTGTTGTTTTACTTACAATAAAAAAAAAAAAGGGGCAAAAGAGAAAATAAAATAAAAACCTAAACTTTTTACTAGTCCTTATAGAAAAATAGTGAAAGGAGCTTAGTTCAGATTCAAACGCTCAACCTCGTGGTCGGAGATCCGTTTCTTTACCTCTGCGCCAATTCGTTTAGTTTAAGGGATGGTCTCAAATTTTAAAGCCAAATGACTTTTAAAATACACAATGAATTAAACTGTCTCAATGAACGATTAAATTCCCCTTCGTTTTCTGAATTCGCTTGCACTTGTTCAGAACAACAGCCATGGTGTTTCTTAAATTTAGAAAAACATTCATAGGAGACGACATAGACAGCTCTAAGTCTTTTCTGTGAAATTCTCACCCCAGTGTTATAGGTCGGTAGGCGTCTGATTAACTCATTGCTAATCTGATGAAATTTTTCAAGAAAATTCTTAGAAATTTTAATAATATAATTTGGAATAGTTCGACTTCCAGATCTCTATGAATAAATTTTCGTCGGACAAACCATGAAAATTAGCAATCACAGTCACGTTTTTTATTTGGAAATACCAGAAGTCTCTTTATATTCGTGAGGGTAGTGGAAGACCATATCGGGCCACCATAAACCAAATTAGGTCTAATGATAGACTTATAGAGCAGAAGCTGGTGTTTGATCGCTAGCCTACTCTTGCGAGAAATTAGGCTGTTGAATTTAATACTCGCACCAGTTGCCTTTGCAACGGTGTTTTTAATGTGGGAACTGAAAGATAATTTTGGGTCTAGAAATAACTCTGGGTAACTATATTCAGTAACCCAGGGGACGGGCTGGCCACTCTCTAGCGGAAATAAAGAAATCTTCCGAATAAATAGCATACAGGCCGATTTCGATGCATTGACTTTAATTTTCCAGATGGTTAAACATTTTTCTAGTTTGTAACCAGAATATTAAGTCTTTAACAGCTATCTGTGGTGATTTGTTTTGTGTTGCTATCGCCTTGTTATCGACATAGCAGAAGAGAGAAGATTGACAATAGTTTGGAATTCCATTTACATATATGTTGAAGAAGGCGGGCGCTAAGAGCGAGCCCTGTGATACACCCTCTGCTATTTGTCTGTGAGAAGACGTAACTCTTCCTTCTCTAACTAAAAATTCTCAATTCTGTAGGTAGGAGTTTAGGATTTTGAAAAGTTGAGTTGAGAATCTAAGCCGTATGCACTTAGATATTAAGCCATTATGCCAAATTTTATCAAAGGTTTTGACAACGTCCAAAATTAATATTTCCGTAGATCGTTGCATTCTTTAAAGCAGTCATGAATCAACTCTGTCAATCTCAAAAGTTGATTACAGGCGCTTAATTGCTTTTCGGAAACCAAATTGTTCAGGAATGATTAAGTCATTTAAATTGCAATGCTGATTTAGGCGTTTAAGTAACGCAGATTCGAATATTTTGCTCAAACTTCTGAGTAGCGAGATAGTACGATAAATTTGAGGATAAAACAAGCTAGAATTTGGTTTTGGAATTGGGCAAACTACGACAATTTTACAGCAAGCTGGAAAATAACAATTTCTAAGTAAAAAATTAAAAAGAAGGATAATATACAGAATGAAATTAAGGAGAGTGTATTTTAACTGATATATATATATATTATTAACTGATATAATATGATTATTAAGAAAATCCAGACCAGGGGTTGAAGTCGGTGCAGCACCCCGAGAGACAGAAGTGACGTCACGAGAGGAGCACGCGCAACCGGAAGTAACGAGGAGTCATCTTGTTAGAGATGGTGCTTTTGGTAGTCAAGGAGTTCCCCCCCTAGAAACATTTTCCCTGTTGTCAACATCGGAATGTTGTACTATAAGAGGGGGTTTTTGGTGATGATTCAGTGACTGTATTAATACTGAAATCGTGATGACTGTATTGATAAGAGAGGGGGTTCAGCGGAATATGAAACTATTTTAATTGGATTTCATTTTAATTTTATAAGTAGATTATTTTATAAAATGTCTTCGGTAAATGAGTTTATTATTAATATAATATTTTTATGAAAAAATTTCCTTTTTTTTTACAAATGATTTTTTTTATCGTAATTGTAAACAAAATTTATTTTTCTTTTCACAAATTTAAATATAATTTTTCATCAAAGGAGTTTTTTAATTCCTATGATGAAATAATTATATTTAAAACTAATCCTAAGAATTTATTTAGGAAAGAAATTTATTTATTTTTTTTTACAATTTTATTTTTTTATTTCAATTTGACTTAAATTTTTTTTATTATTATTTTACGAAACCTTTTATTATAAAGGAATTTATTTTATTGTTGCTTCTTTCAAATTTATTTTTATTTTACAAAACTTATTTTCGTGAAAGAATTAATTATTCTTTTTTATACATTTTTAATTTTTAATTCCATTTTATTATTTCATTTCGATTGTATTTGTTATATTTTACAAAATTTAGTTTTGTAAAGGAATTTATTTATTTTTAAATTTACAATTTGTTCCTAATGTGTTACAACATTTTTTTCCCCACTTTATTAGAAATTTAATTATCCAAAACTTTATTTGGCATTTAAAGTTTTCCTTTAAAATCTCTCTCATTTCTTTTTAAATACGATATTAGTTTCAAATTTTCTACCCAATATTAAATACAGCAGAGCATTTGTATTGAAAGATTTAATTTTGTAAGTTTATTAACTTTTGAAGATCATATACCATAATAGTTACAACTCCGAAGGAAATGTTATGAATTTATATGTATTTAAACTATTAATTACCTGCAGAATTTTTTTAACATAAATGTACTTCAATTAAAATAGGCATGGAATTTTCTTTCAACTCACTTATTTTTCTAATGTTTCTTCTTTCATACTAGATTCTATTTTGATAAATCCTATAATTTTTTGCTGATAAAAAAATTAAATGTCTTAGCATGTATTTTTTTCAATCATTTAGAAATAAACACAGACTATGATTTTGTACGACAAAATAATTAAAAATAATATTTTTTTTTTTTGGAACTTACACTAATTTATTTCTTGACCTATTTTATTTCAAAAATATTGTATACTTCTAATTATCTCACTAATCATTTTCTCCTACGTTATTATTTTCTTTACAGAAATACACAAAACTAACACAGAGATGCATTTGTTAAAATTTCCCACAAATAAATGTTCATTACTAAAAATATTACCATACTAAATTAAAGAATTTGTATAACATGAAAAGCATAAATTACACACACACATAGACATACAAATTTAGAAAAAAAAAACCGATTGATTGCATTTTATTTAAAGACACTCACCACCGTATTATATTTATAAAATTAATGTGTACATCCTTTTAACTAACTATTTTCTAAAATAATATTGTCATTGATATTTAAATAATAATTTTTTAACAAGTATTAAATTTGCTTCATCAAACTTTTATCATTAAAGAAAAATATGCACGTATGTTTTTTTCGAACGATCAACTCAAATTCTAGCATACATTTTTTTCCCTTGACTCTCTCTTATATAAATGCTTTATTGTCTTATATGTAATTTGAATAATTACTTTAGTGAGCAATGAACATTTTTTTCGAAATGTCCCTTGAGAAGTTAATCCTAAAGAGCCAGCCAGTTTTGGAGGCATAAATGCTTTACGTAGAGCTGTAGAAAAACAAGTTAAAACTAAAGATATAAAACAATTGTTGGAAACTAAAGATTCGTATACTTTACAAAGCCTGCAAGACGAAATTTTAAGAAAAAAACAATTCAATTTTAAACAATTTCAGACATATTTATTAGATTTACAATCTATAAAACAATTTAACAATTGTTATAAATAACTACCTACTTGAATAGATGTATTTTTCAAAATATGCTTCGGCTATACCCTTAAAGGATAAAAACAGGTCACAGTATTCTAAAAGGTCTTCAAAAATATTCAAAGAACGAAAAACAACGTCTTTGCAAACAGACAAAGGTACAGAGTAATTAATAAAATGAAATTCTATAGAAATAACTTAAGACAATACGTGTCCATTTTTTTAAGACGAATAATGAAACGAAAAGCTAGTACCGTTGAGCGTTTTACAGAACACTAAAATCGAAATTAACAAAACTCTTTACAGAATATAATACCCAAAAAAAGTATATAGATGTGATTGAAAAATTAATCTATAGCTATAATCATACATACGAAGCATTAAAATGGAACCATATGCTGTAAACATTGATAATCAAACCCAAGTATGGAAAAATTTATACAATGAAATAGTTGAAACAAACATAAAAATTCCTGGTTTAAATTAAACGGCAGTGTTCGTATCAGTAAATGGAAAGATAGATTTGAAAAGGGCTATAAAAATAAATGGTCCAGAGAAATATTTACGATCCATCAAATTCTTTCCAGACAATCTATAGTTTACAATCTAAAAGACTTAAACGGTGAGATTATCGAAAGTACATTTTATGAGAAAGAAATTCAAAAAGTCACAGATTCAGGGTATTATCCAATTAAAAAATAATTAAGAAAAAAAGGAAAAAGTTGGGAAAGTGGAATATTTTGTAAAATTTCTTGGACATCCAGAAAAATTCAATTCTTGGGTTAGCAGCGCGAAAATGTTATAAATACTGATTCCGGATTTATATTTATTTATTTTTTAAAAAAATGTCATTCTACTTGACGTTACCCTCTGATAATTCTCTGCATTATTTTCCTAATAACAAAAAATTTCTAATTTTGCCACACAACTCCCTTCACCGATCACTTTAGATAGAAAATGGGAAGTTGGGTTAGCCAAAATTATTTATCCTCACACTTGGTATAGTGTAAATGAAACGAATAACATGCTCGGATTTGATCTGATCCGGTAAATTAAACACGTGAAAATTATCACCAGGATCATATGAAATAAAACGTGATATTTTGAAACCTATCGATTTAACTTCTCATGAAGGTAAATTAAATTTTAAATTCAATCCTCATATCAAACGTGTAAAAATAAAAACTACAGACGGGGCTAAAGTTATACTTGAAAAATGTTTGTGTAGCATGTTTGGTTTTCAACCTCAAATGATAGAAAATATAACAGAAAGTTCTTTTACGGCAGATCCTCATACCGGGAATTTCCAATATTTTATGCTTATAGTGATATCGTTCAGCCCGTAGTGGTTGGGCATGTTGAAGCACCCCTTTTAAGAGTTGTTAGAATTTCTGGAAAAGACGGAGACGTTATCAATGCACTCTATGATAGACCACACTATGTTCCTGTCATACGTCAATCATTTCAGACCATCGAAATTGAAATACGCCTTAATTCAGGAAGCTTAGTGCCTTTCGAAGGAGAAAAGTCTTTATCGTTTTATCTTTTTCAAATGAGACAGATACTATAAATAAGGGGGAAGGGAAATAACATCAACATTTCTTTTTATAGTGTTACAAATATAAGTTGCACCATGAAAGTGCCTTACGTGTGTTGCAGTAAAAATTTTGAAGAACATTACGCCAATCAATCTGGTTCTGGAATCAATCTGGTGCTGTTTGTTTCGAGCAGCATTACAAAAGGCATTTAATTTCAAAGAGGGTATGGATTAGAGGTGTGTTTCGTTGTTTGTTTCGAGCAGCATTACAATTTTTAGTAAGAGATGGAAAGGTCTTTGGAAAAAGAAACCCTGGTCACAGGAACGAAAGTAATCAATGATGTTTCATCTGGAAAAGACTTACAAACTGCAATTAAAAGCAGAAGTAAAGAAGCTGGTAAAAGTTTGGCACATAAAGCTATCAATCGTGTACAGTCTATGATAGGTCAAAAGAGTATATAAAAGGAAGAGAAAAAAAAACAGAAAGCAAAGTCATTTCTTCTAAAACAAAAGTTTCAAGAACACGATATTTTTAATTAGTAAAAAAAATATGGCATTCATTTTAAAAGGATCACCAGAATGTGTAAAGTCTGAATTGGAACTTTTTCACTTACCTGCAACAAACGGCCATAGAAGACGGTCACTGGGTTGAATTTCCTTGACAAACATTTTTGATGTTTGATGACCCTGTCGAATTTCATATTTCTGGTAGTGGAGAAGAATATGTTGACTTGAGTCAAACCCAACTTTATGTAAAAGCAAAAATATTAAAAGCCGATGGTACTCCCTTGGAAAAAAGATGAAAAAAATTGGTCCTGTTAATTTGTTTATGCATTCTCTCTTTTCTCAAATGTGTATTTCATTAAACGATCGTCTTGTTTCGAATTCAAGTAATACCTATTCATACAGATCGTATTTTGAGACACTGTTGATTCATGGTTTCGACTGTAAAACTTCCCAATTAACTTCGGAAATGTTTTATAAAGACAACAACGATGGACTTAAATTACGTTCCAAATTTTTTTAATTAAGTGCCACTGTGAGTAGACGTGAAAATAAAGCTCATTCGAAGTAAACCTGAATTTTGTTTACAAGGAGATGCTGGATACAAAGTTGTTCTAGAAAAAATAAATTTACTTGTCAGAAAAGTGCGCGTTAGACCTGGTGTTATTTTAGGACACGCAAAAGCTTTAGAAAACGACACAGCAAAATATCCCTCTCAATCGTGTTCTTTGTAAAGTGTATTCTGTATCACAAGGAAGCATGTCATTTGTACAAGACAATATTTTTGTTGGACAAATGCCTAAAAAATTATTGTAGGATGTGTTGATAATGATGCATTTCATGGTACGTTTGAAAAATCTCTTTTTGATTACAAACATTATCATATGAATTTTGTAGGAATTTATGCATATGGACAACCAGAGCCTCATGCGCCATTAGAATTAAATTTTGTTAAAAAATAATTACATTAAAGGTTACCATAGTCTTTTCTCGGGAACAAAAAATATAGGATACGATCAAGGATTATTTATTTCTAGAGAAAATTGTATAAAAGGAAATACATTATTCGCTTTCAATTTGTCTCCTGAACTTTGTAACAGGGATCATTTGGACTTGATCAAACAAAGCATTTTGAGATTAGAAATAAAATTTTCTCAATCGTTGTCTCAAACTATAAGTGTGATTATTTTCGCATAATTCGATAACGTTATAGAAATAAACAAAAAGAAATATTTTGGTTCATTTTGGAAACTGATATGAATGGAAATCAAATACATTTTATTTTATTACTAGATTCGAAAACTTTACCATTCTTTAAAGCTGTGTATGCATCTGACAAAATACCTTTTATAAAAGAAAGGAAAAATATGCATTCGTCGTAAATTCAGATGAATCTTCAGAACCAGGATCCCACTGGTTAGCCTTTTACTGTGAAAATGGTTGTATCGAGTTCTTTGATTCCTTTGGAAAGCCACCTGCTTTTTTATGATCAACGATTTTTATGAAATCACTTTACAGTACCCATTTGCATGCCGGAATTCGACTCCTCTACAAAATCTTACTTCTAACGTGTGTGGAATGTATTGTATTTATTTTATTTTAAAAGATGTCAAGGAAATTCTTTGTATTCTATTGTAAACGATCTTGTGCATTGTAAAACAAACGATTTTCGATTTATCAATTTATTAAAAAAACGATGTGGTGTAAGAATGATTTTTTAAAAAACAAGTAATAATATAAAAAATAAAAAAAAATTAGTCAATTTCTACTTTTTTTCACTCTATTACAGAAAGTCCTTCATAAATAATTTTCATTTATTTTTAAGTTTATCTGGCGCCATCTATATGCAACTTAAATGCCAAAAAAAACTAAAATTAATGATTTAAATTTAATAACTGAATTAACTGTATTAACATCAAGTGTCATCCCCTACAAGTTAAAAAAAAAATGGTTTTGAACTTGAGTGGATGAATAAAAAGTATTTTATGAACGATTGCAAATTTGAACAAGATATATATAGGGAGAGTGTGTGCTAATAGAAGGAATTGAAATAAAAAAAAATGCTTTAAAAAATGTGTTCCTTTTTTTTTTGTGGGTATAAATACTCCTTCACTCAAGTGTTTTTCATTCCGTAATGGAAAATTTAAGGCACCCATCTAATTATTTAATAGCTGGAGCTACTGGTTGTAAGGAAGACACAGCTTGTTAAAAAAATAATAGATTTAAAAATGACATATCTTTTTTCCCCAAAAAGTGATTTGGTGTTATGGAGTTTATCAAAAACTTTACCGAGAAATGAAAAATTTAGAATTTTACTAAGGTTTGCAGTCTGACATTCATAAGCTGTCAAACACTGTTTGTGATTGATGATATCATGTCAGAACTTTTGAGAGATATGAAACTAACAAAGTTATTTACTAAAAAAGGGCGGTCACCACCGAAATTTGAGTATTATTTTTATTGTTCAAAATATTTTTCATAAAGGAAAAGAAATGCGGGACATATCACTGAATGCACATTACCTGTTTTTATTCAAAAATCCTAGAGACCGATCGCAAATCATGCAATAAGACAACTGTATCCTACTCAAATTAAATTTTTCGAGAAGTTTACGAGGATGTCACTTCAAAACCATTTAGTTTTCTTTTAATCGATTTGAAACCGGATACAGACGATTCACTGCGATTGCGTAGTGGAATGTTTCCAGGCGATAAATGCTGCATTTATCAACCACATTAATTATTTTCAATTTTTATCTTCAATCGGAATCTTCAAAAGTTAATAAACTTACATATTAAAACTTTCAATACAACTGCTCTGCTGTATTTAATATTGAATAGAAAATTTGAACTAATATCGTATTTAAAAAGAAATGAGAGAGATTTTAAAGGAAAACTTTAAACGTCAAACAAAGTTTCGGATAATTAACTCAGTAGGGAAAAATTATTAATTAAAAATAAATAAATTTCTTTAGAAAAATAAATTTTGTAAAATATAACAAATGCAATCGAAATGAAAAAAAAATGGAATTAAAAATTAAAAATGTATTAAAAAAATTAATTTTGCAAAAAATAAATAACAATGAAAAATAAAAATAAATAAATTCTTTTAGGAAAATAAGTTTTGTAAATTAAAATAAATTTGAAAGAAACAACAATAATAATAAATTTCATAAGACAATAAAAAAAAATTAAGAAAATTGAAATAAAAAAATGTAAAAAAGAAAAATGATAATAAAATTCATTAATAAAATCATAAACATCATTTGTAAGATAAAAGAAATTTTTACACATAAAGAATTATAAAAATAATAAACTCCTTTACTAAACACATTTTATAAAATAATCTAATAAAAAATTTAAGAAGAAATCAATTAAAATAGTTTCATATTCCGCTAAAAAAAAACTCCCTCTATCCTAGTCATCACGATTTGGGAATTCATATCTCTACAAAAATCCCTCTCTTATAGTACAACATTCCGATGTTGCCACTGGGAAACAAGTTTCTAGGGTAACGCCTTATCTACCAACAACACCCTCCTCTAAGAAGATGACATCCTCGTCACTTCCGGTTGCGCGCAGTTCTCTCGAGACGTCACTTCCGTCTCCCGGAGTGATGAACTTACTACTAGGGGTTTTGTTGTTTTCGAAATTTCTGATAATATCACAGACTTCTCTAGGAGTAATAAATCTAAATTATTAATATTTGGCTGCTGTAGGAAGTCTGCGACTGTAGAAGTGTGTGTGTTCGAAGAAATTTTTACCTTCAACATTGTGATTGAGTTCAAATTAAGACTGTCTGCGAGTAGTTCCGCTTTTTTCTTCTGGGGAATAAGCTGCTCTGCCGTTGACGCCCTGAAAGGGTATTGTGGATTGCCTTTGTAGGTGAGAACATTTTTTCCAATGTGATTTTTTGATTCAGGCGTCAAGGCCTCTATGTGTAAAGACAGTAATTGCACTCCCTAATTTCTGTAAGAATGCGGTAGTAGTTGTGAAGAAATTCTGGATTTCTAGTTCTTTGCCATTGGCGGCGATATTTGATGCCTTGTTTAATTAGAATTTTTATTTCGATAGGAAATCTTATCGGTGGAAGCTTAAATTTAGGTGAAGAACTCTCCTGCAGACATGTGATGTAGGTATCTGTTAATTCATTAATTCTCTCTTCTGCATCAGAAGAAGATATAATTCATATCGAATTTGTCTTGCAATTTTCGCATCTTATCCTTAGATAACCCAAATGTCCACAGGATAATATGACTGTGTGATGGGTTCTGATTAGCCAGATCCATCAGACACTGAAATATCTCCGACAATGAACAGTCAGGGGTAGCAACAGCTCTGTCCGACACTGAGGTGCAGGGCTATTTATGTTGGCAGTGGGTAAAGACTCCTGGGCTGCGATTGGTTGAGGGCGTGGCTAACTTGGCTGCACTCATTTTCGGGCGATGAGCGTCAAAATAGGCTCTGATTACGTTCGCAGGACAACTAGTAAAATAAGTTGGCTGCGTCCTGGTAGAAACCTGTTGTTTATGTTTTGCAGGTTGTGGGATTTTAACAATATTTGGTTTTACCCCGGATTTTATGGGGCAACTACGCCGCTGCATGAGCACCTCCACAGTAAGCACATTTGGTGGCTGATCTAACGATAGAGTGCATTTCTTGGCTTTATGAGGACCGGCTATCTAACACATCTTGTCGGCATACTTCCGACTCTGAGGGGAAAAAAAGCCCTGACAATTCCAACAGATCGAGTTGCCAGGTTGTCCCTTATGACTTTCGACATTGACTCTCAGGCCTAGTAGTATCGATAAATTATAAATTTCCTGAGATTTAGAGGAAAGTGAAAGCTATACGTAGAAAAGGGCATCGGTTCCCTGGTCCTGAATTTGTGGTGAACTGCAGTGCTCGGCATTTACGTCATCTTCTGGGGGTGTGATGAGGGAGACAGCCGACCACGATCTAATGGGTGGGTCCTTCTACAGCATGAGAGTCTTGAAAGGTGTGTCATCACTTTCAAGGAAAGCTTCAAAAAGTCATATACTCAGACTCCCTCTCAACAGTAATTACTAAAAAATTATCGGAAAGTTTTGCCTGAATACTGGGCACTTGTACTTCAGCTGATTATGAACCGTTGCCCTTAACGAACACAAAAAATGGTGGGATCCTATTGGCACGTTTAGGTTTGAGATGCTCACGCTTTTATCGAGCCAACATATAGTTAGGGGTGTTAATGGGGCAAATAAGTGCAGCCATATTTACCCTATTGGAATGTTTTTTCCGCTTCACTACGGTGAAGCCCTCATCATCGCCCTGAGATGGGGATCTTCCGTTCTTGCGCCGAGCCAGATGTTTGGGTCTCAGCAATCACAGCCACCTGATTGGTCTTCGAGGCAGGGGTGTCGGCCTCTCTTGCTAACTGCTGTAGATCTTTCTCATTTCGATGAGCTCCTTTTTGGAAGGGAGATGAGGGCAGGGAACTCCTGTGTAGGTGCAGTTGCGTTTGCTGCATTCCTCAATCTGCAGGGATGTTTTCTCCCAGGATAGAGAGCGAACGTTTTGTGAAGCACTGGAAAATTTATGTCCTTTGTCCATTAAAAGTGGCTGCCTCTTTTAGTAATTCTTCAAAGAAGAGCAAGTGTTCAGTAGTAGGCTCCGATAGGCGCCTGGGTGCTGGGTGACTCAGAAAAAGTCATTTTTGACAAGTCCCTCAACTAAGACGGATTGTGTTGGGTCCATGGCCGATTGTTGTAGATCAGGTAAAATGCCCTGCTCTTCCGGGGCGAGAAGCTGTGTATCCGATGAGCCGGATGTTGTTTGTCTCATTACTTTCTTGGATTTATATTTAATTTTAAAATAAATAAAATATGTAATAATGAATGAACGTGTAAATTGAGTCCCAAAATTTAGAGTGCTAATAACCCTCTAACCTTCTCACCATCTCAAAAAAATTGCGGTTATGGCAAGAGCGGAGCTCAAAACACGTCTGTTCTCGTCAGAACCGGAATTCGTTGACAAGTAAGAAAAAAAGGGAGTCCTCGCCGGATAGGGATATTTGCTATGGAGTAAGGCGAGTTTGGTTTTGTTTGTCTCTCTACGGTCATTTTTTTTTGCACACTTTGGGCTAATTAGATCGAAGTCTACAATTTAACGTGGATTCCGAACCACTCGCAAACATTCATACCACCGCCAGTATTCGAACCTGAAGCCTAATGGTACGAAGAAACGGGAGTAAGGCTGGAATATTGAAAAATAACTGTGAAAACGATATGAGAAAAGTAATATTTTTTGAGCGTTTCGTGTGAACTTATTTACTATTAGACTTTTTCTGCTATGCTAAATTATAACAAAACTTATCATAACAAAGAATTATTATATCCATATAAATTTAAAATGATTACATTTATCGAAAAGATGCCCTTTCAGAACTACAGCTCAATCTTAATTAATTACATTTCATGATGCACATTTAATTTTTGAATAATCTTAAGGGTTTTTAATGAGTTTTATTTACAATCATTTTATCAATTGAAAGGAATTTGCAAGTTTGTTTTTAAAGGTCTGTCTATTTTCTTCTTTACCTCAGAACTAAATTGAGGAAAGGATAAAGGAAATTGTGGCTGCGGCAACTTACAACTATTAAGTTTAGTAGTTAGTCTAAGAATATTTAAAATTGCATTCCTTATGGCAAAAAAAAAAAAAAAACCATCAAAATTGGAGGCATTAAGACCAACTACATATGATTCCTCAAAAATTCCTTTACAATAGAGACCGGCACCAGTATTTCCATCCCACGCAGAGTCATTGGTGTAAATATGGATCCATTCGGAACCAGGGTAATTTGTAGTAATAACCTCTAAGGAAAAGATTGAAGAGCATTAGGAACTACATCGCAGTTCTTTTTTTAAATATGAATCAACTTCTAGAGAGCATTACATACTTTATTATATATGAAAATTTTTAATTAAATCATAAATATCTTTGAGATTTATTCATGAATAAATCAATAATTTTTTTAAAAATGTTTGTTTTTAAATTATTTCTTAATAAATAAAATCAAATTAGTTATTAGCAACATTGGCGTAAAAAAATTGCTACAAAAATAAAATATCGTGAAATTGACAGCAAATATTATGATAAAATGCTTTTTGTATTCAAAACTTTTATCTGTGTATTTATAGCATAATGTGTAAACAAGACATTTGGCCTATACTATTCTACCCATACTATTCTACTAAAATGATATTTGTGTTATGTTTCTTGAACTCTGTAAGTGCTAAAGTTTATGTAGCTACTTTAAATATCATCATCCATTATTGAATGCAATATGCAGCTAACAAACAATTTATTGTTATTATTTTATAGTTTTCTTTATAAGAGGGGATTTAAAAATCGTATTTTATAGTAATGTATTTCCCATTTAAAATAAACTTTCTCTCTTAATTCTTTTTCTCTTTTCCCTCTCGAGTCATTATTCCATGTATTGGGATTCCTAATTTAGGTCCAAAAGGCTCAGACTG
This sequence comes from Caerostris extrusa, assembly GCA_021605095.1. Taxonomy (NCBI): domain Eukaryota; kingdom Metazoa; phylum Arthropoda; class Arachnida; order Araneae; family Araneidae; genus Caerostris; species Caerostris extrusa. The sequence goes on from BPLR01001489.1 coordinate 46,308, forward strand.
CACTAATTTTAATCCTCCGCTTACATTTGAAACACGAAAAGAAGATTTACTTTAATGAATAAGCCATTTGCATTTAATAATCCGGCCTTAAATAAGTATGCGCTACCCCTTTGCCTACTCAAAGAACCGCGTTCATCTCTGAAGTAACCAAAAGAAGAAAAGCCCGACCACGAAAATGCTTCTCCGCCTTTAATTATAATCACACAAAAAGCTTTTTAGACAAACGGCTTAAAATTTTGAGAAATACAGCTTAGAGTAATATTTGACTGCAGCAAGCCAATCATAAATATTCTCTTACAGCCTCATTCGTAAACAAAATAAAAAGCTTTGTAATGTTAATTAAAAGCTTTTATGAAATTTTAATTAGAATATAAGCACTTTATTTGTAAAAATCTAGGGACGCAAGTTTAAAATTAATAGGATTTTAAGAAAAAGTTAATTTGTGTGTCTTCAAAAATATTCATCCGTTAAATAGTAATTGTTTTAATTTGGCTCTCTTCAAGTGATGCCCCTCTTTGCTCAATAAGTTGCTGAACTTGGGAACATAATATTTTATATTGTATAACATAAAGATTAATGAAATCGAAATATTAAAGAAAAGTGATTACTAATTAAGGAATTTTTAACTATGTTTTTTTATTATCATTAATATTTAATTCTCAAAGTAGGACTTGTGTTTTTCTCACAACTTGATACAAATATAAGAACAGGACGGACTTCGAACACCTTTTTTCACAGGTTACAAATTTCACAAGCTTCCATTGTGCAATTTTTTTTAAGGAATAATTATTACGGAAATATTACTATTATTACAAATAACAAAACAGCTAAAAATTCTCAGCAAACATAACTGAAAAAACAACAATTTAACAACAATTGCAAATGGAAACAACATTACAATGTTGTTTCCATTTCGTTATTGTGTCGTCAGTGTAGTTTCTGTTTCCATTGTGAACTTGCGGTCATTCATCTCTTGAATAGCAATTGCTCAGAACACAAACATTGGAACATGCTACACTACATTAGTATCACTCCCCTTCCCCCTTTTAAATAAGGGGTAATATTCTAGACTGACCGCTGGGTGGTTCTATCTCTCTCACCCTCTTCACACACACAACGGAAAGTTTTTTCTAGTCTAAAGATTTATTGTACCTATTCCTCTCAGAGACGCATAGACTTTCAATATGGAACTCTTCTTGTGATAAGAATTATATATATATCTGTGTGTTTATTTGTATGTATGCATATATATATATATATATATATATATATATATCTTTGGATACACAACGAGGCTATCCCACCAACTGCTCCACGATTCAACATGTGTGAATCACTTTTTTGGAAGAAAAAAAAAATATTTTTAAAGAAAACATGTTCAAATTCGTATTGGTTATTTAAAATAAACCAAGCAATATTTTTACAGTAAAATAATTTCTTTTATTTTATTACGGAGCAATAATTTAATTATTTTCTCTCATTATTTCATAAAAAAAATTGCTGTATTAGTAATGGACTGAAAATTCGTCAAAAATGTGTTTGTTTCTGTGCGATTGCTGGAACATACGTGTGACGAGGGAATGACAGTAATTAAATATCGCAGCAATTTTTTTTGTCACAGTTGGTAGGCAACCAGAAGTAAAATGTTTAGATAGGTGGTATAATTGGAAAGCATTTCCAATTGTATCGCCACAGTTTTCATATGAATTGTCTTGGAATAAATGACCGTTTGGTGACATCAACAATGGTAACTTTTCTACTATGATGAATCTAATTCAGATGGATATGTATTATAGCTTCTTTAATATAAACTATTATAGATGCAAAACTATTTACAAGACTCAGCAATAAGCAAGCAGTGACTCACTTGTTTATGTAAAAAAAAAAAAGAAAAGTTACTTCAGTAAGGCGATAAACTGCTCCATTCTTATTGTTATAAGACTAACAGATAACAAGGGCGTTCAGTAACCTACAGTGTAAAATAAGGGTACTGAATGCGATATTATTTTTGAGAAAATTATCCACTACAATATCTTTTCAATGGGGCATTACTTCTGAAAATTACAAGTAAACGTGCGTTAAAATTAAATTTAAGTATTGGAAGTAACAAAATTTTTGAGAATCACATCCACTATTTCGTTAATTTTTATTAAAAATTATGAAGTGACGGTAAAAAAGTAGGCAACGAAAAATATATAAACATCGAAAAACTCTTTTATTCAACATACGGACCTTTGCAGCCAATTTTAGATGATTTCTGTAACCTAAATTTGTTTAGAACATATAGAATGAGAGTATTAATAATAAACTGTTCCATGTATTAAAAACGGCACCAATGGAAATAGATTCACTCCTATTTAAATTTTTATATATATTATTTGTTTTCAATTTAGGTTTAATAAAAGCTGCAAATTTAAGTTTTAAGTTTATTAAAAGCCCAAAAAAAAAAAATGCTCTGGGTTACAGTCAGGATATCTGAACAATTTCGCTGGTAATAAAAAGCGAAAGCGATTTTTAAGCACAAAATACGATAATTTCGAGCAAATAAAAGTAAAAAGAATAAAAATATTAATGAAAATTAGAAATACGGTATTTGTATCCAAATATAAGAAACATATTTTTCTTATTTTTGGACCTATATTGAACCTATGTTATAATAATGATGTAATTTGATATTTAAAGGCAATTTTCACTGAACAGTGATTTTCAAAATTCTATGTGCTTTTTCGATAAAACTACTGTATGCATGCTTTAATTCTAATAATAATCTCAAGTTCTGTAGATTACATTTAAAAGAGTTTTTACCAGTATATGGTAAATATTAGGGTATTTGTTCAATTTTAGTGATAAAAAAATCTATAGGATTTTCCTATTCCTCCTATCTAAAATTAAAAAAAAAAAAAAATATTTCAAATGAATAATTTCTAAAAAACTCATTTCAATACAATGCCGAAAGTATATTTAATATACAACAAAATTTTCAATATTTTAAATATAGCACTTTTGGAAAAAGAATACATAAAAATGGGAATATTAAAATTGCCAGTAGTGAATTTCTCGCATCACGAGATTCTCATCCCTCTCCATAATTTTTTCAATTTTTTTCAGAATTTTTAAAAAGCATCTTAGATCGATGCAAATTACATATAAAGTAATTTGCCGCATTCCTGAAAAACTAGCTGAGGATGATTGAACAAATATAAAGTGTAAAAAAAGGTTATGAATAATATATTTCTATGATTTTTAATATTTAAAAATAACTTACTTGGTATAAAATTTCTATTGGTGATTAAATCTATCTTAAATATTTTTATTATTATATATGTATATATATTATAAATTGTATAAAAAATAATCCTATAAAGAATATAGGATTAATATTCCTTTATATTTGCATAAATGCATGAAATAAAGGAATATTTAGATATCAATATCTGTCATATATCAGAAATTTTTAAGAACTCTTAATACGAATCTTATGAGAAAATTCAAATTGTCGTATTTTATTGATGTAGATATAAATCCTTGAAATATATATTGTATTTACGATAGGCGTTTTGGATATGCTAAGAAAATAATCTTTATTTACACTAATGAAGCTAGAAAATAAATTTAATAAGAAATGTTAGAAAATTTCAACATGAATCTTATGAGACAATTCGAACCTATAGTATTTTATTGATATAGATAGAAATCCTGGGTAAGCTCCTACAAGTTGATTATATGCTTTTGTTTTCTTTTTGCTGAAACAAATATTGCAATTATGATAGACGTTATTGATTTGCTATGAAACGAATCTTCATTTACGCTATTAAAAGTTTTACAACAAAAATTCGACTCTTAGTAAAAACATAAGAATCTTACAAATAAATTATAAATATAAAATCAGATATTTCATTGTATCATGTTTAAATGATAAAACTGCATATTTTATGTTTTGTCTCGTCACCTATGTGAATTAATATATTAATAGAAAAAACGCGACTGAATCGTAGATAGGAGTATTAGCCATGTCATTTTTACACTTTTTTTGGGGGGTATTTTTTTATTCTCTTTATTAATTCAGAGGTAAGTTATTCAGCAGCTGAAACATATTTGTCGTAAATAAAGTAGCAGTTTGGGTGGCTAAAATGCATTTCAAACTGATGAAAAACCTCTGTGAGGGCTAACTCCGGGATAAAATGAGTCAGAAACTGCCATCCACAGCCCTCCTGTTATTATGTCTGGATCATGTCATGAATTTCGCCACAAATCCCTGCCTACACGTGTGTTTCTAGCTTAAATGGGAACCTTTCTCTCTCTCATTTAAGTTGTCAGTTGAGGGCCAATCTGCTGTGATGGACTCCCTGCCTCGAGAGTATTAGCCTCAGTGTTCTCCTGATCCCTATTCATTAGAGAGAGGGGAAAATCCTTTTCGACTTCCTTTCACTGAATGAACAAACCCATTCCGCCTCCTCCCATGTAGTTCAAACGAAAACATCATCCGCAAAGGATGGTTTTCCCCCGTCTTTCCAGGTTCCCGGAGAAAATGGAATGAATTCCCAAATGCTGATCCCCTCTGGGTGATTTAAATATCCTCAACGGAAAAGCTGGGGACAAAGCATTCGTTTTGATGCTAATTGATTATTTTTTAATTGAGTTCTGTTATCCACAATTGCGAGTTCTTTGTATTGAAATGACTGAAAGCTCCATTCATTCTCTAATAGTACATCAGCTTAATTTGCTTTCTGTTTAAATAATAAGTAGATAATTGAAAATAAATACTGCGACTTAGCAACATGGCGTAATACAGACAAATCTTATGCGACTTTATTATAAATTTCTCAGATTCGAATTCTAAATCCATTCTATTTATGAGATTCATTCTATGAAGAGCCAAAATGCAATATCACAGCAGAGTTGTTTTTAAATTTTATTTTATTATTTCATTATTCCGGAAGGTTTTCAGATCAATGTGATGCAGTTATTTTTTTAATTACAAAAACACAAGCGGAAATGTAATTACTAAAAACATATAAATCTATTAAGCAATTTAGTAGGAATTTTTTTTAAAAATTTACATGATTTTATATTTAATAAAAAATTAGAAAAATAAACTTCTAATTTTTTTCATATCAACTATAATATTACTGATATTTAGTTCCTTTCAGCATACCGGCATACAAAATCTATGAATCAAATTTACTATTTTCCAAAACAATGTGTCAATTTCAAATTCTTGTCATTCTAGAAATCAAATCAAATCAAGTCACTTTTTGAATTTTCATTACAAAACATTTTTTTGCTTGTAATTATTTGTGATTTTCAGATGGAAAATTTAAAAGATACTCAGGAAATAAACACCATCCATTAAAAAACATGAGTTTTCTTTAGATTTTTTTTAGTCTATATAACAATAGAATTAATAGAGTCATGTTTTTTTTTTTTTATTTTCCTTGGCTCTATTTCAGCCTGGTATACATATGGTTTTTTTAGCAAAAATGGCAGCCTTCTTCGGCATGAGCAGAAGTTTATTCTAAGAAAAATTATGAAAATGTGATTTAGTTTCAACAATTTCTACAGACTTGAATGAAGAATTGTTTTTCTTAATTTTCCCTAAAAATATCCGGCAAATAATTCACTCAGAGAAAAAAAAATTACATGTACATTTACGAACAGAATAAAAATACAACAGAATAAAAGTGGTAGAGAATTTATTGCCTGAAAACTATTTTGAATATTAAAAGATATCGTACGAAATTCAAACTAATAAATTTAATGATATATTGTCTGATTTTTTAAATGATTTTTATTGCGTAGATTGATTTTTGTGAAATAATGTTGATGATGATGATGATATTTTATAAAATGACCTGCATAAAATGTTTTTGTATAAGCGCTTTATTTAAAAATATTTGTCAATATTTTGTGATAATCACAATTCGTTTTTTCTCTAAAAATGTGAGTAACTGCAACTGTATAATAAAAATTTTGATGATTCCGTAAAATTGTTTATTAAAAATATTTTCAGAAATTTTGGAATTTCAGATATTTTTACCAATGAGACTATGTTTGATTATTTTTTGGAAAAATTTTCTAACTTTTAATTTATAGAAATGAAAAATTCAGTGATTGAGTGTTGTCGGTATGTGTACTTTATTCTGTCCTTTCAATCAGTTTTAATAAGAGGTAAAAACATAAACAAAGATTTAGAGAGAGGAAGATTATAAAAAAAAAAGAACTAAAAATCTCACATTGCGGCTCAGCTTGTCTTTTTTTGACAGTAATATGACTTCAAGGTAGAGTTCACAGAATTTCCGTCGAACGGAGATTTTTATTCCTCTTTTCTCCCCCTTTTCCTCAGGGGGAGGGGGGAGGGGGAGAGGAGTACGACATACTGTGGAAAGAAAAAAATGAAAAACGGAGGTAGAGCAAAACGCACCCCTCCACTTCTATCAACTGGGAAGTGATCAGTAAATAAGGAAAACAGGCGGTGGAAAATTTTAGAAATAGATTCAATAGAAATACTTTATATATATATATATATATATATATATATATATATATATATATATATATATATATATATATATATATATATATATATATATATATATATATATATATATATATATATACATATACGTATATGTATATGTGTCTTGTATACGTATACGTATACATATACATATACATATATATACATATATATATATACATATATATATATATATATATATATATATTTATATATATATATATATATCATATAAAATATCTTGCATCTTTATACAAAAGAAATGTCTTTGGTCGTATTGGAAATGGAACATTTCTTTTTGAACTTCATTGACCTATTGAGCAAATTTTTATCAATCTTGAAGAAAATGTTTTCGTACAGTATAATCGCATTACCTTTCATTTTTAAAATCTCGAAATACATATTCAAAAAATGTAGGTTAGTAAATTTATTGGACGTTGAAATTTGCAGCTTAATGTTTAATAATCGTATTTAGTTATAATTATTGCATATATTTTTTGTCAGGGATACATTCAGAATTTATAGAACTATATATATTTTTGCTACTTAATTAATCATAATTTATGAAATCATAATTTATAGAAATATATTTTTTTGAAGACTTGCATGGAAACATCGTATTCACATTGTCGTTTTTCCACTTCTAAAAATGTTTTTCTCATTATGAATTCATTATTTATTTATTATTGAAGTAATTAAAAATAACTACTAAAATGTTAGATTTGCTGGGCTGAGAAAAAAAAACATGTTTAGTAATTTCAGTTACAAATAACAAAACAGAGTAAAAAGTTCTTACTTTTCTTCATTATGTTGTAATGCTTAGAAAAAAAACATTATTTATTAATCATTATTAATTTTTTGTATTATTTATTTTTTACTTAACTTAAATTTATTAGAGAAAAAAATTTTTTTTTTAAATAATTTATAATTTTTAAAGAAATCATCCGTGAAAAGTGCTTTTTTTTCCTGTGCTTATAACATTAGGCATTTCAAAATGCACGTTAATAATTTTGTTCAAAATAACAAAGGATCTATTCTTTAATAAATTTATTTTTTTCGTGTTTATTATATAAGTTTTTTTTTTACTAGCAAGAACTTGTTTCATTTGTTTTATGCATTAAAATATTACAAATCTTATTAAATAATATGGAATTATATATATATATATATATATATATTATTTAACTATTTTATTTAACAATTTAGTTATTTATATATACATATATAAATATATTATTTAACAACGTTGCTTTCATTAAATAATATAGAAAAGTTCATTTTTAAGAAATATATTTTTTCAATAACTCCACTTTTACATATAATGCAACTCATATTAATTTTTAATGGAATAATTTATAGCGCCATTACTAGCCACAAAATGATTTCTAATCTCTACTTATCACAAACATATTTTTTTCTTTTCTTTCTTTCTTTCTTTCTTTAACACAAGTTTCGAGTTTAAAATGCTCTGCACTTCTGTCTGCAATACAAGTTGTAGAATAATATTTGTCATGTTGAATGATTAAAAATATGTTTCCCATCATTTTTTTTAATTTTTTCATATCTCTCAATTTTGATTATCGCAACAGCTTTGTAATTGATTAATGCCATTAATATTTTAATGGTTTTTTTTTTTTTTTTATTGTGGAAGTTCATATTTCTACATCTAAATAGTTTCTTATCAATTCTTTTGATTTTTTCTTCACAATTTAGATTATTTTCCCTCCCATAATTTTTTTAAAATAACAATACTATTTAAAAGATAATTTCTTTTCATGCCTATAACAGTATATATTTTACTGTGAATTAATTTGGTATTTTTTTTCACTTATTAACCATACAATTTTTTATTTCATAAGCACCTTTGATAATTTCAAAACCATTCTAATTTTGTAACATGCCTCAGTTGGCGTAATATCGAATAACATTATAAATAGATTCATAAACAATTCATTTGAATTATCTGTCAACCTTTATTAAATATTTTCTTTTACTTATTTAGCATTGTGTTTGTGTATTTAATTTTTTTGGCATTAACATTTAACTTTTTGTGCCATTTAAAGTTTTTCTTCCTGCTATTTAAAAGAAAAATTAAAATCTTTTTAAATATAAACTATTTCAAAATTCTTAACAATTGATGTCTTTTTTGATTATTTTCCCCTCTAACAACTTAAATATTGCATTACACATTTATTTTTATTGTTTTTACATCTGTCAACTATTTTATTTCCCCTCAAATTTCTTTTTATAAATAAAATTGAGCAATTTTATAACAGTACAGCAATATTTAAAATTCTACCTTTAATAAATATGCTTCTTGCTATATTCCTAACCAATTTTATACTAAATTAATATTTGTATAATTCTTTTAACCTTCAAGTTCATTGCTTTCTTTCTTTCTTTTTGAAGGAAATCAGTGAGTCTCTTGTACCACTCCTGTAATCCACGAACAACCCAGGCAGGGCCTTCCAGGAGATTTTTTTGGGAGGCAACATCCTGCATGTGAGTATCTTATGGGAGAAATCCCGGAAAATTCCCACCAGCCTAACTATTGCGCACATTGTCACAATCGTAATCGTGTCTCCATGTTTTTGAAAGCAGTGACTACAACAGCCGATTCAGACCTCGACCGTCCTGCGCGCTAGTTGAGCACGTCGCACTGTGTCATAAATCAAGCACGTTCATTGAGTAACCTTCCGAAGATAAAATTCTTTATTGAAATAATTTTTATTTTATACGTAAAATTGATTTTTATACCGTATTTCTTCTTGTTCGTGTGTAATTACATTCAAATAATAAGAAATGTAATTTATCAGTTATTAAAATCTTTATTATAATTCTACAAACAAGTTTTAAATTTAACTGAAAACTTTTTAATATATCTATGTGCGAACATGTACACATTTTATGTATGTCGCGAACATCAGTGCGTGATTTCATAAAATTTCTTGTACATTTTGACTCTTCTTTAACACATCTTTTATCCTTTTTATTTTGACAATAAAGTAATTTTCATACAAAAACAAATTTCAACAAACAATTGAACAAATTCCATCAAATTTCAGAAATGAATTTCAAATGTAAATTTAATCAAAACTTAACAGCTTTTTTTGTTTATTTGTTACTTAAGGTATTAAATACCATAACAGTCTAAATCTCATATAATATAAACAAATATAAATGCATTCTAAATATCTATGCTACAAATTCCAAATACACAGTACATTATAAAATACATAAAATAATTTTAAAAAATTTATCTCAACAATTGATTATTTAAATTTTATTCGTCCTTTCATAACATATTTCTCAATTTTTATTTATAATAATTAAAAAATGAAACAAAATCAAAAGTAAATCAATAAAATAATATTAATTTTTAAAAATTTATCTCAACAATTCATTTAGTAAGTAATTATTTCAATAATTTTCATCCATTTAGGAGCTATTTCTTAATTTTTATTTTTAATAATTTAAAAATGAAACAAAATTAAATAAATCAATAGAGCACTTTTTCTAAAAAGAGGTTTTAAGAAAAAAAGTATGTTGACAAAAAATTAAACAATACTTTTTACGAAAAAGTATATAATACATTGAATATTACGTCATTTTAAATTTAAACATTTAATTTTATATCATAAATTCAATTAAAATATATTGATAAAAATTAAATAATATTTTTCACGAAAAAATATGTAATACATTGAATATAACGTTATTTTAAATTTAAATATTTCATTTTATACCATAAATTCATTACATTAAATAAAATTCACATTCATTAAAAACTATTATCAATAATAGTTTTATCAATAATGTAATCAATAATAGTTAATTTATTATCAATAATTGCTGATAACAATTGATATAATAATAAGAATTATTATTGGTTAATAATAATAATTATCTATAATAATTAATTTAATAGTTTTACATATTTAAGCTATTAAATACGCTATATAAGTTGCATGTTCATTAAATAACGGATCATTTATTTTCATCATTTTTTTTTTTTGTAAGAATTTTTTTTAAATTCATAAAATTATTTTGAATAATCTAAAAATACAACAAATTTAAAACAATAAAGCATTTTTTGTAAAAACGAGTTTTGCTAAAAAAATAAATAAATGTTGCATTAGTTTCAATTTAAACACTTATTTTTATGGCAAAATTGTATTCAAATTTGTGGAATGAAATTAAAAATACATATTCATCAAAAAACTTCTTTCAATATGGCTTTCCTTACATAAATTATTTAATACTTTTTATCTATAAAATACATATGATACATTTATGAATATTTTTTTTTAAAATTGTATCGGTGCAATTGATTAAGCAATTTATCGTTTCATCATATTTCTAATTTTGTAAAGTTTTTTTTTAAAAATTGTAATTATTTCAATTAGAAAACATAGAAAACAAAGTATATACATAAAATATCCAATAATGCAATTTTTTCATAAAAATCAGTTTTCAACAAGAAAAAAAACTTTTTTTCTTAAAATTGGAATTATGATTGATGTAACATTTATCAATACAATGTATTTTTTTGTCTATACATTATATAAATCTAAATGATTAAATATTTATTTTAGTAATTGTTTTTTAATTGAGTAAACATATTATAAGCAAATGAATTTACTGGTAGTGAGATAAAAGAATTATTTTCAATTTACTTAAATGTAAAGTAACATTTTTAATACTTAGCATTAGCTTCAATTAATCAAAAACTTTTTTTTTGCATTCCCATATTAATTAAAACATATTTGAATAAAAATTGAATTTAAAAAAAAAGTTTAAAATTGCGAAACTCAGTTCTATTTCTAAGAATAACCTAAATGGGAAATAGTAAATTAAAATTTATATATTTCTTATTTCTCTACATTTTTGCAAAAAACGCCGCATTTTTTTTTTTATTTCAAGAAAAGTTTATTTTTATTTAAGTTCAAAAGTTTATTTAAATTTATTTTTAACTTCAATTAACCCATTACAGATTTTATTCATAGGTTTTAATCGCTATAAGAATGGAAAAGATTTACCACATGTTGGAATTAACGAAGTTAAGCTTTAACTTCCAATTTAATTCAATATTAGAAAATCAATACAGCTTCTATTAATTTTCAAATAAATTACACTTTTTTAAAAGAATGTCTAAATAATTTTACTATGTCAACAATATTTCTGGAGTTGCTTTAAAAACACACATTACAAATCTTGACAAAGTTCAAAATGATAGTTCATATTCTTGTTCAAAAAAATGTTTTTTTAAATTACGTTGCGTTGAAAAAGCATAAGTTCAAAATGATGTGATTTATAATCACATTTAGATGAGAGTTTAAAAGACGAATCTGTCTAGTCTTGCTATTTTTAATGAATCAATTCCGAAAATACTGTAAATAATCCAAATTTTAACTTCCAAAATTCAAAATTCATTTATGCCGTGATTGGAGAAAAACACACACCAAAAGTTGAAAGTAATACGCATATCAGCCGCGAAAATAGGGTAGGAAAATCCGCATCAGTCTTGAAAAAGGACACTATTCGCCTCCCCTCCCTCTCGAAGAATACGAAGCAGACGTTCTTTCCAGGTTTCCTCGGGAAATGCTTCTGGCCTCGGAAGTCTTTGCGGTACTTTGGCTTAGGTTTCTCGAAGGGAATCGGAAGGATCTCCATGAGGTGATCCAGCTCCTCTTCTATGGGCTCCATCAGAGATCCGCTTCTTTTTCTTTTCCCTTTCGCGGCACTGGCGGATGACATTCCGCCGCCCGACAGATCTTCTTCTCAAAACTCCTTGATCCCATTCGTTTCGCTGTTTGCTGCGGGAATAGAGTGAGACTTCTTCTTTCCGGGTTTACTAGTGTTGTTGCGTTTATTGAAAGGCATCTTAAACATAGTAATAAAAGCACCCGAGCGATCTCACACCTCTGAGCAAGACGTTGGGACTTCAAGCGACTTTCGTCTTTGGCGCCACAGACAGAAATGCGGAGTGTTTGTAAACTTAGACCAATAGACAGAGGCGTAGTTCCGCCCATTTGGCAGCATCTCTGCCATGCGCTCTGAAATATTCTGGCTAGTTTAAATCGGAATTAAAACAATGCGATCAGGCGCCATGCACCTCATCGGTAGTTGGCTGCTTACTGCAAACGTTCAAACGTTCGTCATCCAAAAAAATCACTTATGATTTTCAAAAAGTAAAAGCTGTTGGTAGTTTTATTTGGTAATCTTTTTTTAAGCATTATAATTATTAAAACTTGAACTCATGTGGCATTTTTGTCCAAAAAATACATGCAAATAAATACAACCTGAAATTAAAAGTAGATAACATTTACTAATTATTTCTCAAACATTCGCCATTGGGTCAATAAAATGCAATTATAAATCGTTCCTATATCATTTCTATTTTCGTATATGTGCCAATACAAAACTGAAAAACTTTTTAATCTTTGTATTAAGAATTCCAAAAATTAGTCTTTTGACGAATGAAAATTCGAAACGAATTTTGTGCCTAATTACTAAAGGAATTTGCAAAGTGAAATACTAAGACATTTATAATGCATTACATTATTTATCTTTCATTATTTTTAAATAGTAATACGTGACAAATAAAAATAAATAAATAATATGCAATACCTTCTACAGATCTTTTAAGAGCACTTTATATATCAATTACAAGAGATAAACGCAGCCCATAGACTTAATAAGTCTGTGTTCCTTTAAGTGGTTTCAAATTTGCTTTCATTTTTCTTCGAGAAATTTAAAATTACACTAGAATTCAATGCAATATTGCAATGGTATTTCAATGAACTGAAGGCCTATTATCATTTATTATATATTATTTATTATTTTCATCCTCCAAGATTTACCTCTCTACCCCCATTTTTTCCTTCGTAAAGACTTTGCAATCACATGTACATTTTTCACAATGAATCAGTAAGAAACAACGCTAATACACAGGAAATTATGTATCGCATGTGAAATGTTGCTTTTCATATTTCTGCTAAACCTTTTCACAAACATAATATCAACACTTCAGTGTTGATTTAAACTACAATGTTATGCCATAATTAAAATTATAATCATAATATTTAAAATGAAAAAAATTATTACAGAAACATAAATTACCTTTATATTCACAGAAATACTGCTTGAACAGTAAATAGAAAAATTTTTTAGGGGAAAAAAAAATTTAAATTGACGCAAAACAATTCTTTTTAAGTCAAAAAATTTTCAAGCAAAATGAAACTTCAAACTATCTTTGAGACCAGAGAAACAATTAGACAAGCGTTAATTTATTTTAAGTTTGATTATATGGAGGCGAATCAGCAATGTGCTTGATTATTTCTGTTTTTTAAGGAAAAAATGAGTTCCAAGCCATTTAACACTGTTAGTGGAAGGAAAGCCCATCCTACGGCTTAGAAAGGTCTTGCCGCATTGGATGGGAAAATCAGTTTTTAATTGTCCTGGGCTGTCAATTTAATTGTCAAAAAACTGCATAAAAAGCCACAGTGCTTCGGCTAATTTTTTGCTTGATTCCATTATTTCCCCCTTCTTCAATACCTTCCAGGTTTAAATGTAAAGCTCATTTGTGAGTGTGGTCCGTTTTTTGCAGCATTTTGAAGTGGGAGAAAAATTTTTATAATCACTCACAGCACTATTCTTGTTCAAACAAATAACAATACGTAATGGC
>BPLR01001491.1:0-19807 GCA_021605095.1 Caerostris extrusa
TTCTAAAAATAAATATATAAGTTAAATGTGCTCCCACCCTACTCTGCAAGGGCGCGCTTTGTGGCGTTCAGGTGAAATGGTCAATAGGCACTCGAGACTTGAGAGGAAGTACAGCGCAAGCAGTGTTGTTGCCACTTTGAGATTTTTGTTTGGTTGCAATCTGTCATCAGAGAGGAAATATACTCAACAGGTCCTGCGTAATAGTTGGCCTAAGACTCTCACCCGGACAGGAAGTATATTTCGCGCATCCAGCGCGTATCTTTTTGTTATTTTCATAGCAAGTGGATGCCTCTCTGTTTCTACTCAGTATATGACTTCTTTGTGGTGTTAAATGTTGGCATGTCTTATCCTCTAATTGTTTGTGTGTAAATAGGCTGTGAGTTCTCAGGCCTGTTCCTCAGGCAGTCTCAACGCCAACCAACACAGTTATAATCCAATTGCTCCAATCCACAACTCGACAAAAGAAATGATAAATTTATAATTTCCGAATGATTTTAAAAGGGTTACTCCCTTTAAGAATTAAGTTTTGTTGGCACAAATTATTTGGGAAATCTAAATAATATTTTTGTTTAATAAAACATTCATAAATAATTTTTGTTATATGATTTATAAATTTTCTGTAGTTTTTACCACATTTTAAAAATGTATTCAAAAAGCCAAAAGAAAAAACCAATGAAATGTTTTAAGACTTTAATTCTTAACCCTAAATACAAGGAGAATCTCAAGCCATTTAATTATATTCATTCGAAACACATTATTAAAACAGTATTGTTTTCTTTTAAGGCGTCAACTTTTAGTTGTACATTCCGTTTTCATTAAACCCGCAGCATCAGCACAAAGCGACCACTTTGAAGGCTATTGAATAACGTTGTGTTCCCTCAACGACGAGATGGAATCTCGGAAATATTGATATTATATATTAGTATCTTCTACGATACAAAATCAAAAGAAGCATTACAGCTGCAGCTGTCACCTTAGAGCACAGATGCGGCTGAATTTGATTCCCGAGAGGTAAAGCTGGAGTGCCTTGAGCATTTGAGCTCTTAAGAGTACTTTACTAATTCGAAACAAGAGAATGAGAAGTCGTGGCTTTCTTCTTTTTAACACTTGTGTTGCCGTTGAAACGTTTGGTTGTAATCTTTCCGCATCTCTCTCTGTATTCGAGAAATTATATTCAACTCAATCATAAGTAATAATAATTGGTACTTTTCGGAGCTTTTCCCTCGGAAGTATATTTCGCGCCTCAGCGCGTACCTGGGATATATTTATTTTCGGCAAGATTGCTGGAATACTTCACGAATCCATAATTATCTGACTTTAAATATGTTAAGTATTGTTTGTCTGAAGTTGTTTATGAGTATCAATAAGCTGTGAGTTCTGAGGCAACCTGTGCACACAGACTCTCAGCTATACACCAGGAATTTACAATCAATTTCTCACTCACAACACTATCAAATTTACTTATAATTTTCAATGATTTTAAAAGCTCACCTCGATTTTTAAATTAAATTTTTGTTGGTACTGATAATCTGAAGATTTTTTAAATCTAATATGGTAAACATTTGCATAGAGCAATTTACACATATTTGTTTGACAAAAGTTTTTGCAGGTGGACCCATTTTAAATGTAGCTGAAAGTCAAAGAAAAGCCAGCGTGAAATTCTAAGACTTTGTTTTGACCCCTAAATACAAGAATCTCTCAGAAGCCATTTAATTATATTCATTAGAAACATTATTAAACAATGTTTCTTTTTTAAGGCGTCCATCTTAGATTTACATCAGTTTTCATTAATCCACTTGTACTTAACCCACCCAAAACCCTTTTGCATTATTGAATAACTGTTGTGAATAAATCCAGACGACTGAATGAGGAATCTCGGGAATATTGATGTTGTATAGTATCTGCTACAGGGTGAAATCTAGAAACATTGCAGCTACAGCTATCACAGAGCACGGTCTGCAGCTGGACACATGTTACCTCCGGAAGAAGGGTAAAAGCTGAGTATGTGCCTTGAGCTCTCAGAGATACTAATTCGAAACAAGAGAATGATGAGAGCTCATGGTTTTCTTTTTCCTAGTTGGAGGTAAAGTATGAATGGAAATAAAAGTTGGCCTTACTTTCTTTTGTATTTTGTTGCTCAATGAATCTACTAGAACTTTGCCAATTGAAGTGTTCGCCTGATAAACAAAAAATTAAAGGGAAAATAATATTTATATTTAGAAAACTGTGAAATTAAAGTGGCTTTTTATCAGCATTTTATAACTACATCTACTGTTGTAACTACATCATAGATCCATAGAAATCCTTAATTTATTTACTATTATTAATAAAAAAATAATTATATCAAAAATAGGGATAACTATAAGTGTAATTTTCTTTTATTAAAATATCTGGGATGTTTTCACGTTTTTAATGCAACTTTAAAAAAATGCTTAATCATACAGAAAGTAAAATGTATATAACAAATTTTAATCATCATCATCAGTGGAGCAACAGCCCCATGGTGGGCCAAGGCCGTCTGCCTACTGGCAGATTTCGAGATAGGAGTGATTTTGTTTTATGTCATAGGTTGACGGTAATAATTTAACAAATGATTTCTATTATAGGAGTATCAATAAAAAAGAACATAAAGCATTAACTATATATTGCTAATTATTTGAAAGAATTATTTTTAAAATAGAAAAATTATATTAGTTTTTTTACATTTTATATTGGCACTTGGTTTTGCTGCTCTACGATATAATAATTTATTTTGTACACGAGGGCTAATTAGACCGGGATCTACGGTTTAAAAGTGGATTCTGAACCACTGTAAACATCCAAGGCACCATCGGGACTGAACGAAACCCGCAGGACAGAGTTCCAGTCATTCGGTCAGCAGGCCCCACAATTTTTGATAATTGCATTTTTTCATTTTTGCATTATATTAACATTTGGATATCACAGAATTTAATGGATATTTAAAAAATTTCAAAGTAAATAACTTAATAAATATATTTTTTAAAGAATGTGGTATAAAAAATAATGTAGTTATTTTGAAAAATAAATTTGTAAAAAAATGTCAAAAATAAATTTTGTAAAAAATGTCAAAAAAAAATTTGATAACGTAAAATTAACATCTCATATATTACAGACTTTTTAACGTCAAAAGTATGAAAAATTTGAATTTTGATACATTTATTTAAAATTGAAAGCTTTTACAATAAGGTCTATAAATTTATTTAGTGTTTATCATGTAATTTTAGCAAAGAAATCAATTTAGTGGTTTCTTTTCTAAAGAAGTAATTAAATTTTCTTAAGAAAATAATTAAAAAATACGCACGATAACAAATAAATGATTAAACAATTAAAAAATAATCCTTTAGATTATACTTTATTATTAATTATCTATAGTTATGATTATTTCATAAACTCATCTTATAACGTATAGTAACTATGGAGACAATGGTTAGGGAAGTTTTCCAATGTTGATGAATTCAATGGATTGAATTCATCATTTATTTTATTAATGAATATAGGAAGGTTTCCTATCAAACAATTCTTTTTCGGCTATAATTTTTGTATATATTTGTGCTTAGTGATCACAAATTCTCATATTGCATTTGTATAATTGCAAAATATATAGAAAACAATTATTTTTGTTAGTCGACATATTATAAAAAAAAACACAAATGCGAAAATTGCAATGCATCACTAGCTTACATAATTTTTTTTTTTCTTTTAGGTTGCTAGCACTATCTTTGACATATGTGTGAAATGTGACGTCAAAATATTCATTAGTGTTTGAGTTACGCTTGGCTTTTGTGAGACGCTAAAACTGATTCTGGCGATATTTAAAATGTCCGAATTAATTGAGCAAAGAATTTGCGCTCCATTTTGTTTGTGGAAAACGTATAGAATGTTGCAGAAGGCATTCGGTAAGCGTTCTATATCGGAAAGAAATGTTTAGAAGTGGTGTAAACAGTTCAAAGAAGGCAGAGAACACGTCGAAGACGAAAGAACCCTCTGGTCGGCACTCAATCTCAACCGACGAAGCTCACGTCCAAAAATTAAAGATTGAGTGCTTGCAAACTGTCGTCGATTTACAATTAGAGACCTTGGTGATGATGTTGGAATTTCAAAAGAATCGGCCAATTACATAACTTTTGAAAAAAATAATTGGTCTTATTTTTTGGTAGTATATATACACTCAAGAGCCAAAACATTATGACCACCTGTCAATAACGAGTTGGACACCTTTGGCGCGCAACACAGCTTCAACCCGCCTCGGCATGGATTAATACCACCACTTAATACCAGGTAAATACCACACCCCACCTGATCACGTACCTTCATCACCCAGGCAGAATTCATTGCAAAATGTAGGGCTGGTCATAATGTTTTGGCTCTTGAGTGTATATATATATATATATATATAAATATATTTAATATGAAACTATCACAATCTTTAACCCTAACAGCAAAGACTCAATATTCTGACATTGTTTATTTGGTCTCGCAATCATCTGTATAATTGATGGACTCCCAGATCACAATCTCATCTTTCTTATTTGACAGATGCAATAGTTAGTTTTTGCAATCCAACTACATTTATCATCCAATGCTATCTTTAATAATGCATTGATGAAAAGAAATGCCCCTCAACATTCACTTTTGGCATGTCAGCTGTAATTCGTGCCATAGGAAATTCTATGCTTGAGCTTTTGCTTCACGTTGACGACTGTACATCCGAAACGAGAGAAGAGATCGGATGCTTTTCTACTTAAGTTTTGTCGTAGATCTGCTGTCAAACACTCTGGTTACTTTAAAATGGTTTTTCCGTGTTATTCAGGCGAGAACTGGTAGGATGTTTACGGCGAAATTATTTTCACCATTCTGTCTTTTGATTTAAAAAATAAGTATAACTTTTTTTATGCTTTTGTTTTTATCTGAAACGCATTTTTGCATGGATTTTGGTTGTCTAGATGGTTTTATATATTAATTAGTTGTATTTGGAATTGGTTGTATCTGAATCAAGGCAAGGCAGTTTTAAATTAGTAAATAAAGTAAAAGAAAAAAGAAATTTTAGGGCCTGAAATTTAAATAGCAAATATTAGTTTGAATCAAGCAAATATTAGTTAGAATCAAAGTAGCAAATATTAGTTTGAATCAAAAGTAGCAAATATTAATTTGAATCAAAGTAGCAAAATATTAGTTGAAATCAGCAAATATTAGTTGGAATCAAGTAAATATTAGTTTAAATCAAAGTAGCAAATATTAGTTTGAATCAAAGTAGCAAATATTAATTTGAATCAAAACAACAAATATTAGTTGAATCAAGCAAATATTAATTGAAATCAAGCAAATATTAGTTTGAATCAAAGTAGCAAAATATTAGTTTAGTTAGTTAGTATCATATATTAGTAGCATTTCAGTTATAAACATCCAAAGTACATTAATATATTTTTAGATTAATTAAAAAATCTTTTCTTAAATTTGCATTTGTTTTCGTATGTTTTTATATATTAATTAAATAACAATGTTATAATTTCCCAATATTCTCTTTAAAATATTCTTTATTTATTTATCAGTTAAATCTCAGAAAGCACTTTTAATTTAAAGAACGTGGTTGATTTGATTAATGGATGAGATATATAAATAACAAAAATCAATAAAACACACAACTTCTTGGCTAAGACTATCAGGAGAAATTCATATATTCTGAATAAATATCACACAGAATGTGCTATTTATTGGCAACGTAAGTAATAACAAAGTTTCTTTCCTGGACATCTTACAGCCTTAAGGTATCGGATATTTCTCAAAAAAAAAAAAGAAATATTGTATCAAAGCTATGAAAGTTTATTTATTTATTTCTTCTTGTAGTAACATTTTCTTCCTCGTTTCGGAAAATCTGAAGAACCTAAGGAACCGCAAAGGAAAAGAAGCAAATTATGACAACACTCATAAGAGTGTTTCCTTTAGATGTATTTAATGAACATTATAACTATCTCGTGAATTATAATGGTTGTTTAATGCTAAGTTGCAATTATTTATTTATTACATGAAATCAGTCTTTAATAAGTAGTCCTTATCAATAAGTCAATGGATATGTTTCATAATTTCCTATTTCTTTATTATAAAATTTTGAACAAGAAAGACATTTTCAATTGCAATTTTATTCTTTTTTTATAGTGTACGTTCACCCAAAATTTTAAAATATAAAGATTCATTAAATATATAAACCATTTGTTGTTAGTTCCAGTCTCGCCAATAGTTTCTATTCTGGCATCAAAATATAGTTTTGTGTAACTTGTATCCTAGTGATAGCGTGCCCGTTTACATTCAAGCCATCTCAGGTTCAAATCCATTGGCAATTTCCAATGCAGTCATTGTTTCTTAAGCGAATAGACTCTATGGTAATTGTGACAATGTATGTAAAACATCTTGTATTGATAATCAGGCTACTCAGTGAGACTTTGGCAGGTTTTCTCATGAAAATAAACAGAGAGACACATGAAAATGAGTGGTTGTTATAAATTCTTTTCCATAAAGCAATTTTCTTCCTTCTTTCCTTGTTGATGGCCTGTCCGTATCATACATTAGTACAACATGAAGCCCACCAATATTCAACCAAAAACAACAATTTAACAAACGTTATGCCCAGGGTTTCCTACGTTATATCCTATGTAGCGTTCCAAATAAACGAAAATAAAATAAATAAATAATAGTTCTAACGTTCCAAATGTTATATCCAAACGTTATTCCGGGTTTTCCAACGTTATCTAACGTTCCAAACGTTATATCCAGGTTTTACAACGTTCCCAACGTTATATCCAAACATTTATCCAGGTTTTCCAACGTTCCAAACGTTGTATCGAAACATTTATCCAGGTCTTCCAACATTATATAACGTTCCAAACGTTATATCCAAATATTTATCCAGGTTTTCCAACGTTATTTCAACGTTCCAACAAGATTTCCAAGAAAAAAAATAATTAAAAATCTTCATTAATACGATTATGAATAAAATAATAATTTCCATTTAGACAGCTAGAATGATTATAAAGAATATGTATAAACCATTTTAGAGCTAGATAAAATAAATTCTAGAGATAAGATTCTTTTTTAATGTTTATTTCTGAAATGAGAAGATTTAAAATTTCGAAGGGTAAGACAATTTCTCTTGGAAATATTTATCGTTAACAATTATCTTTAATTTATTGCAGTTTCACAGTTTTTGTAAGGGTTTTTAAACGAGAAAAAGAAAACAAATATTTAATTACAATTTTAAGATATCCTTACTCAATATATACCGTAGTGTAATATATGATCCCCGGAAGGAATTAAAGCTTTTAGTCCTTTTCAAGTGCCTTTATTAAATACTTTAATTCTTCTAGTTTCTGGAGTAACTGTAACTGGATCTGATCAATCTACTTTAAATGAAAATTGAAAGAGTGCCATTACCTCATTAGCACTTACTAGAATATCAGAATTTATTTTTTATTCTTAAAAAGGATTTGAATACCTTTTTAAGAATTACCCTTAAAATATTTGAATATAAATTGTGTGTTTAATCAGATGAATTAAAATAACAGTTTTCGATTATATAATCTTACTGAGAAAAAATTGCCGTATTTATTTACTAGTTTAATTCAGTAATTTTATTCAAAATACTTCTGGATTATTTAGTTCTTTGGATTTTCGGTAGATTTATTTCATTTATACGTTCTTTTATCACAGTGCTTCATATTCAATCAAAGCAAAACAAATAGCTAAATAAATACGTATCCCTGTTCTTTTATGTTTTGAATAAAAAGTTGCATCGGGTGTATAAAAATTTTCAGCGAATGTTTATTTAGTGCTCATGTATTAGTAATGCTTTTACGTCACTAACAAAAATAAAGATACAAAAAAAAAAAAAAAAAACCCGTTTACATTTAGAAGTCTTAACGAACATTGAGATAAAATGAAATATTCATGAATTAATCATGTAAAAAACAAAGTACATTGAATACATTGAAGGAATTAGACAGTTTATACATGCATGAACAGAGAATACGTAAAACGGGAAAATCAATTTGTGGGGAGAATCTCAGAGTTTTCATCTTAATGTATCGGTTTCATACATTTTCGTTTATGTTAGTCAATATTTAATCAGTGTAAAAAAAAATTTCTGAAATTCTAACATCAAATTTGATTGCTCACGATGAATTGGTGTTTTTTTCGATGCATAAGGTAATGAACAATAAATAAATGATGGCTTGATAAATAATGAAAAGAATGCTTCATGATTCTGATTCAATTATAACTGAAATGATGAAGCATTTAAAAATATGTTTCAAAATGAGAGATAGGATTTAAAAGTTCTCATAAGTGAAAGAAAAAATATTTGAATATAATTCATTTTTGGTATGAAAATAGTTTTTTTTAAATACAAGAGCTTTTGTTAAACGAATAACAGAATAGCATTCATAGTATTCAAAATTGATCATTTTTTTCTCAAGAGTAAATAAATATCACAGCAAATAATTATCAAGAAAATAAATGAAATCGAGAAAAGAATTGCTACAAGATTTAGAATAACCATATTTGCACTTTATATTATACTGTTCAATTTAAAACTCTACAGGTTGAACCTACGTACCATCGTATTAAATTAATACATGTTAACTAATTGATGAATAAGAATATGATTTGTTCTATAATGCATATCATGGTAGTGAATTGCAATGCTTTTTTGGCATTCAAAAAGGCCAAAGTCAAAATAACTAAAAGCCTATAGTTGACGGGTAATATTGAAAATTTGAAAATAAATATTAACAAATATTGGAGATTTTGGAAACATAAACGGCAATAAATTTTAGTGGAAACATAAACGGCAATAAATTTTAGTGGAAACATAAACGGAAATAATTACACCAGAAGTAGCTCATGCATTTATATCTTAATATGATTTCTAGCTATTTATACATAATGTTTACTGATATTGTTTTAAAATATAGAAAGATCTATGAGTGAAACTTTTATGTTACGTAGAATAACAGGAACATCATAAAATTGTATACAATTACAGTTTACAGTTTAGTTAGTAATGAAATTTAAGGAATGTAAAAACTTTCTTTACTAATTATAAGATACATTCATACTTTATTACACCAAACAAATTATACACTCACAAACACCTTAATGCTACAAAATATTGCAAACAAAGTACATTACAAGTAAAATATATATATATATTTTAACAAATTAATTATTTTGGCGAGAAGAGATGTGACAGTTGGAGTTGCAAAGAGTTTTGACTTTTACAATTAGCAGCGAAATGAATTACAATTGCTTCTACGATTGCAGCATTGAAATACATCTAAGATGGAATACTTACGATCACATTCTATTAGACTTATTTCACTCACTGGAAAAATAAAAGCTTCTTGCAGTCAGTAAAATCCTTCCTTTGTGTACAATTGTTTTAAAATTAACCTATTTTGTACAAAGTTTACGTAAGATTTCATTTCTATTAGCTATAATATTACTACCATCCCTCTCAAGTATCTTATCCAAAAGGTTTCTCTAACATTTGCAAAATAAAATTTCAACTTCAAAGGCCGTAACATTTTTACCGCTTGCTTATTTAGTGACTGATCCGTAAAGTGAAAACTCATTTCTTAGAACGTTTTGAAATTTAGCCGAATAAATGGATCGTCTGCAAAGAACCAATATTCTACAATGAGGAAATCCGTAAATTGCCTGAAAGATGTGCGAAGGTTTTAGCTTCAGATGGATTATACTTTCAATAAATTTGTATTTTATTGGGTAAAATCGCAGAATAGGGACCGCTAGGATTTGGCATAAAAATTCTTTTCGCCAAAGTACGCCTAGAAAAGGGTTGCGATTGTAAGTGAAGTGAATTGCAAACAGAACAAGAAATGAGGTTTAGCACATTTGGCGCTTATTACTCAGTTGGCGCCACAAAAATGTCGCCAAATCCCAACGGACCCTATTTTTGCGATTGGCCTTTATTTTATAAAGAATCAAAACGTTTTCATTTAAAGAAAAAAATTATATTTGTCCCCCCTATATTATACTTTAATTATAAACTTATTCCATTTAAATTTAATTTGATTTCAACTAATCTTTTAAGTTAAATTCTTAAATTCCGTTAATTTAGAAAATATATTATATTTTAATTGAATGTACATGTGGAAAAACCTTCACATATCCTTATTTCCGATTGGTTCAAATAGAGATTACATGAAAGCAAAAGGAAAGAAAGTTAGTAATCTCTTAAGAAGTAAATAAACATGAAAAATAAATAAAAGCAGACCATGAACTAAAAGAAGACTTAAAAAAAAAAAGTTAATCCTCATCATATCTTTTAAACGACTCATTTCTGAAAAAAGAAGACAAAACATGTTTACGTTGATAAAAGATCATTACATCACACGGATCAAAATCAGTAAACCGAATACTTTTTCGTATTAAACTTTTTCGGCTGAGCTCATTTGATCTCAGTCTATTTTTGATACGTTTTACAGCTTCCGGAATTCACGAGTTATTATTTCCCCTGTGTATTCTCGAGCGTGAAATGTGGCAATATCTGATGTGGAAAAATGTTACCCACATTTAGTATTTCCGGTATTGAACATCCTCTTTTAATATTACCATGAAATGTTTTTCATTTTATTACGCGGAAAACAAACGTCAGTTTATAAACTGAAGTTGAATCCCCCATGGTGTTATATATATGCGGGTTTTTTTTTTGTTCTCTGGTGTTCGTCTTGATTTGGATACTGATAAATATTGAAAATAATTCTATAGTTTAAGGCATTTAATAATTTAAATAAAAAGTTAATTAATTAAATTGATTAAATGTGTAATTTTCCTTTTCTTTTAGAAAATGAGTTCATGTCTAGGTCTATTTCCTCAAGTCTGTGGCAAACCTTAGTTACACACGAAATACACGTGATTAGTGATACACGAAACCAGAAGGGGCTCACTTCGTAAGCAAGTGGAAACTCCCTGCCTGTATAAACAATTTCCTTCCTTGTCGACTCGTCGCAGAACTCTCTTTCTTCTTCTCCAAAAAAGCCTTAAGAAAATCCGTCAAGGTGGGGGCGGTCAGCTTGCCTCACTTCTTATTAGTAGACACTTTCTCAGCTCATGGTCTATCACCAATCATAGTGCAACAAATCATGATGTAGTCCATATTCCATCTGTAACTGTTCCGACCTGCGAAGGTCGTATGCACAATCGCTGATTCCATGATGCATCATTATCCATGACACTGATTTTCTGCAGTCAAATTTGAGTGACACAAGAAACCACAAAGGGCTCACTTTGAAAACAAACGGAAACTTCAGCCTGTTTAGTCACTTTCACTGAAAAAGACAACACTTTTTATCGACTCGACGCAGAACTCTCTTCTTTCTTCTCTCAAAATTCTCTTTAAGAAAATCCGCCAAGAGAGGGTCAGCTTGCCTCACTTTTTCATTGAGTAAACACTTTCTCAGTCCATGGCCTATCACCAATCCCAATGTAATAAATCATGATGTAGTCCATATACCATCTGTAATTGTTTCGACCTGTGAAGGTCGCATACACATTCGCTAATTTTATGAGGTCTCATTATCTATGATACTGAATATCTGCTATCAGATTTGAGTTGCAGGTTGTTCTCATTAGTACAAAACACTAATTGCAAAGAGTATAACTATCTACAACACTGTTTATCTGCTGTCAAATTTGAGTGATATATTATAATTATGCATTTATTAAAAAATACACATTCCTCTCTCCTGGGAACGGAATGCTACAGCTCTTCCAGTGGGAATAATTTTGCACAGGCGAAGACGAACCGAAAGATTTCCTACTTATGATGGGGAAGGGTACGATAAATGTATTAGGAGGAATGTCACTGCTACAGGTTTGATGAGAGGAATGCAAACTGTCACATGTGCACTCAGGAACTGTTTGTTCAAAATAGCAGTGTCGAAATAGGAATGCGATTCATTTTAACTCTCAACGCTGTACCCTGGTTAACGCTGAATTTGTTGCATATTTACTTTCAGGTCAAATTACCCTGCATTCGAAAAACGAGCACATTACTGATAAGTTTCTTTTAAAATTACTTTTGGATTCTTATAGATATATAATGGAAGGATATCAATGGAAAATAACTTTTAATCAATTACAAATAGCACCAACTTGATACCACAAAACAAATATTAATCAGTGCAGGATTGTAATCCAAAAATAATCTGGAAACATGTATAGTTTAAAAATATTTTGTCCATTTTATTTTATTTTTTTTAAGAATAATTTATCACCCTTTCACAATTACTTTTAAATGATGGTTCAAATATAAAACAATGCACTCAGCTAATTACAGAAAGTGAAATAAATCTTTAATGCTTTTTTGTAATTAAAATCGTAAAACAAAATTGTTTCAAGAGCCATTGATTGAAAACTTTTTACGGATATGTAACGAAGAGGACATTAATTAAAACAAAGCCCCTCTTTGATAAGCTGATAATTATCAATTTTAAATTAAAGTGTACTTAATGTTCGAGAGAGATAAATTGAGAACAAGCTTTAGCAATTTTCATCAACTTGCACAATTAATTAACCATCGGAAGGACATTGATTGAAATTTTAATGACGTAAAGCAAATACCTTTAAATGTAAGCTTACGGAATATGTAAACTATCTATCTTCCTAATTCTGTCAAATTAGAAATACAATCTGCTAATATCTTTGGATATTTTTTCAATTAATTATTAGTCACTATTTATATGGTGTCCTTGATAAATACTATCTTTCCTCAAAGATTTTTCATTTCTGAGATATGTGACTAATATGCTGTTTAATTAATTTATTGGTTTTATAATATTATTATATAATTTTATTATATATTATAATATTATTATATATTTATATATTCAAAAACGTAATTAATTAATTAATTTATTTTATGATGTTAATATATAATTATATATTTAAAAATGTAACTTTATCAAATATCTTTCAATTTTAGGCTATGCAACCAATATACTACTTAATTAATTTAATGATTTTATAATATTACTATATAATAATATATTCAAAAATGTATCTTTCTCAAAGATCTTTCTATTTTAGGCTATGCAAATTATATACTGTTTAATTAATTTACTGATTTTATAATATTACATATCAAAAATCTTTCAATTTTAGGCATATACTGTTTACACAATTTATTGTTTTATAATATTACTATATAATTATATATTCTAAAACGTATATTTCTCAAACATATTTCAATTTTCAGATATGCAACTAATATACTGTTTAATTAATTTATTGGTTTTATAATATTACTCTATAATTATATATTCTAAAACGTATCATACTAAAAGAATTTTCAATTTTCGGATATGTAACTAATAAACTGTTTTAATTTACTGATTTTAAAATATTATTATATAATTTTACTTTCAAAAACGAATCTAATGAATATGAATGTAATGCATTCTGACTAGTAATGATGTTGCACCCTGGTTAAAGCTGAATCTGTTGCATATTTGCCGTTCTAGTGTGAAATAGACTCCGACATTCGAAAAAGAGCACTTCCCAGATGAGTTTCTGTGAAATTACTTTTGGAATCATATATATATATATATATACTTTTAATCAATACCCAATAGCACCAACAGGATACGGCAAAACACATATTAATCAGTGCATGATTGTAATCCAAAATTAATTTGGAAGCATACATAGTTTTAAAATATTTTGTCCACTTTTTTTAATTCTTTTAAAAATAATTTATCACCCTTTCATAAAATTTCATGTTTATTCCGCAATTACTTTTAAATAATGGTTCAAATATAAACAATGCACTCAGATAATTACAGAAAGTGAAATAAATCTATTAATGATTTTGTAATTAAAATCGTAAAACAAATCTGCTTCAAGTGCCATTAAGTGAAACTTTTTTTTTCAGACATGTAACCAAGAGGACATTAATTAAAATAAAGCCTCTTTTATAAGCTGATGATTATCAATTTTAAATTAAAAGAGTACTTAATGTTCGAGAGAGATAAATTGAGAACATGCTTTAGCAATTTTCATCAACTTGAACAATTAATTAACCATCGGGAGGACATTGATTGAAATTTTAATGGCTTAAACAAATACCTTTAAATGGAAGCTTACAGAATATGTAAACTATCTATCTTCCTAATTCTGTCAAATTAGAAATACAATCTTCAAATGTCATTGAATATATTTTCAATTAATTATTATTCACTATTTATATGATAAATAGCATGTTTCCTCAAAGATTTTTCAATTTTCGGATGTTTGACTAATATGCTCTTTAATTAATTTATTGGTTTTATAATATTACTGCTATATAATTATATATTAAAAATGTATCTTTCTAAAAGGTTTTTCAATTTTCAGATATATAACTAATATAATGTTTAATTAATTTATTGATTTTATAATTATTAGTATATAATTATATATTTAAAAATGTAGATTTCTGAAAGATTTTTAATTTTCGTATACGTAATTAATAGACTGTTTAATTAATCTATTGGTTTTATAATATTACTCTATAACTATATATTCTAAAATGTATCATTCTAAAGGATTTTTCAATTTTCGGATATGTAACTAATAGACTGTTTTAATTTACTGATTTTAAAATATTATTGTATAATTATACTTTCAGAAACGAATCAATGAATAAGAATGCAATGCATTCTGACTCGTAGACCATGGTTAACGCTGAATCTGTCGCATATTTGCCATTCTAGTGAGGGTCAAAGGTCAAAGAGTTCAAGAGGTCAAGAGTTCAAAGGTCAAAGTTCAGGTCAAAGAGCTCCGACATTCGAAAAAGAGCATTTCACAGTTGAATTTCTTTAAAATTACATTTGGAATCTTATATATATACTTTTTAATCAATGACCAATAGCAACATGAAATCACAAGACAAATATTAATGAGTAAATGATTTTAATACAAAATTAATCTAGAAACATATATAGTTTAAAATTTTTCTCCATTTTTTTCTTTAAAAATAATTCGTCACTTTTCATAAAATTTTATGATTACTTTTTAAATGATGGTTTAAATATAAACAATGTATTGAGCTAATTGCAGAAAGTGAAATAAATCTATTAATGCTTTTGTAATTGAAATCGTAAAACAAACTTGTATCAAGAGCCGTTGATTGAAACCTTTTTACGGATACGTAACGAAGAAGAGATTAATTAAAATAAAGCCTTTTCGATAAGCTGATAATTATCAATTTTAAATTAAAGAGTACTTAATGTTCGAAACAGATGAATTGAGAAAGTGCTTTAGTAATTTTCATCAACTTGAACAATTAACTAACCAACGGGAGGACATTGATTGAAATTTTAATGGCTTAAAGCAAATACCTTTAAATGAAAGCTTACAGAATATGCAAACTATATATCTTCCTAATTCTGCCAAATTAGAAATACAATTTGCAAATAACGTTGGATATCTTTTCAATTAATTATTATTCACTATTTATATGGTGTCCTTGATAAATGCCATCTTTCCTCAAAGAATTATCCTTTCTCGGATATGTTAGTAATATGCTGTTTAATTAATTTATTGATTTTTATAATATTACTATATAATTATATATTCTATAATTATTCATAAAATATATTCTATAAACGTATCTTTCTTAAATATTTTTCAATTTTCAAGTATGTGATTAATATAATCTTTAATTAATTTAGTGATTTTATAACGTTACTATATAATTATATATTCAAAATGTATCTTTCTCAAAGATTTTTCAATTTTCAGATACGTAACTAATAGACTGTTTAATTAACTTTTTAATTTTATAATATTGCTACATAACTATATATTTAAAAATGAATAGTTACATTTAGGTGTAATTAAATTAACATTTAATTACACCTAAATGTAACTATTCATTTTTAAATATATAGTTATCAAGTGCATCCAGTTGAAAATTCAAAGAAAATCTTTTTTATCACTGAATTCATTAGTTTTTTTATTAATCTTCCGATTTTTTTAAATTTGGCATATAAATTTCACATATTTTAGTTTATTTTGATTGCAAAAAAATCTTCAAAGTCATTAATACTTTCATTTTTTCTTTATCGACGAGCAGTTTTTTTCCAATTGCAATTTTTTTTTTATGAGAATAGCAGTAAAAATTTTTAGAAAATGTAAAATTTTGTAAAGAAAGTGACCTATCTTGAAAATAATTGGGGATTCATTTAGAGGATGAAAAATTTTGAAGGGTGAAAAAAATTTAGAGGTTTTATTTTGTGTAAAGAGGGGCCTGATGGCCGAATGGCTAGCGCTCTGGCGTTCGGTACCACAGGTATCGGGCTCAAATCCCGGCTTTGCACATGGGTGTTGTAGTGGTTCGGAATCCACTTTAAGCTGTAAGTCCCGGTCGTAATAGGATCGTAGAGCACTGTGGAGCAATTGTTACTCCGTGGCTTACCATCAAGTGACACGCGCCCCCTGGGTAATGCAAAGTGAGTAACATCGGTGCAGCCCTTATGGCGAAAGATCACAGTCTATTTGCCAGCTGCATTAGAAAAAAAAAATTTGCGTAAATAACTACACTTTTTATAAAATATTTTTTTTCTAAACTAGTATTCTTGTTATTTAAAAGATTTTTTAATTTTTTTATATGAAATAATCGAATATTAATTACAACTAAACAAAATTTGTATATATATATATATCCAAAATTGTAATCTGATTTACGCGAATTTACCCAATTTTTCTCATACCCATCTATTGCACAACTTTCACGGTATTACTGTAAAAGGACATATAAACCGTTTAGTTACTCATCCTTTTTAAAAATTATTTAAATTAATATATTGTGTCTAAAGATTAACGTTGACATTTTTGTATGCAGGAAATCTTGCTTCTTGTTTGATATAAAAGAGTCTTATGTAATACTGTATTAGATAGACATATACTAAGTTAAACTTAAAAAATTATCGTCGGAATGGAATTAAAAGCATGAATAATTAGTTGAATAAAAATGCTCAACATCATTTGTGCTGCTTCCGTTTCATAAGCATTAGCATATTCTCAAGTAAGAAAGATTTGTCGTCACCATTTTAAAATTGATGAACCTTTTACGAATTTATGAACATTGTAGGAGATAACTGTTCACACTGTTAAATTTCAAGAAATAGTTATCAGAAAGGATTTAAAAACATAAATGATTCTCCTTTACGTCATTTCCTTTTCTTTAGCACAAACTTTTTAATCCGAGAAAAAAATTTATGCTGTCCTTCTTATAATTATTCTTTTGTTGTTATTCTTATAGTTATTAAGTTGTTATTCTTATAGTTATTATGTTGTTATTCTTATAGTTATTCTTATGTTGTTATTCTTATTGTTAAGTTATGTTGTGATTCTTATCGTTAAGTTATGTTGTTATTAGTATATATTCAGATATAACTCAAAAAATAATTATCAGAAATGAATTAAAAGAAAAATAAATGTGTTGAATAGACATCATCAACGTCGTTTACATCACTGTTTCCGTTAACATTATCTTATTAATATGTAGGGCATTTTTACCCTTTTAAAATTTATAAAACTTCTAAAACTTAAAAGTCCTGTACAACATTACATTAGACAGACATATATTCAAGCATATATCTAGACAAAAACATTTATCAGAAAAGAATCAAAAGCATAAACTCCTTCCGAATAAAAATTCTAGGAATAACATTAAGGTCAATATCTGGGATCTTGTTAATTTAGGAACTTGAGTGAAACTGTAAGCCCTTTTCCATTGAATTCCTGATTGGATTAATTGTCTGATAATGACAGGATTGGAAGGAGATCTTGCACCTCCCTTTTGATTAATGGGGAAACACGGGGCGATTCAGATTAATGGTGACAAAGGCACCGTGGCTGCCTTAAGGAGTTCGCGTAACCGTTAACAAGGCATTGTCTGGGAAAATGCTTGATTCGAAAGACTTCAGTTCGGGTTATAATTTGGTGCAAGTAAGTGTTAGTGTTCTCTACATCCACAATGCTATTTTAAAGTTATAACACATTACACTTTCAGGACTCCAACACAAGTAGTTGTATGTCTTGAAAGGTGAGATTGACAGCTTTTATTTTACATATAAGTATTGTCACTAGATTATAATAATTTGATTTCAAGTCAATCTGTCAGAGTAATAACTGCTATTATTCCATATAAAACGGTTCAATTTAATTTTTGTTTGATGTGTTTACATAATGTTAAACCAGCAAAACTAATTAATAATTTGTAATGTTTTTACTTAAATCTTATTTCTAAAAATGCGGGCATCAAATGATTTCATAAATAAATAATGCACTGCCTCTGAAATGAATATTACACTGTATAAAATTTTTTTTTATAATTAAATAAATTGGTAAGTTTAATTAAGATCGTTAATATTAAATATTATTTAAGCTATTTTAATAAAAAAAAAAATTCATTATTATTTTAAAAGTCATCAAATTATCAAAATCTAAGCAAATAATTTTCATACTATATTTATTTAAAAATTATAAATATTGATATGAAAAATTTATTTGTGGAATTCATAAATATATAATCTGAATGATAAAGTCGTTATTTATTTATCTGTTTTAGTCTATGCATTTGATTAAATTGGAACAGTTTAATCAAACCAATTACATTATCAATAGTAATTATCCTCAAAATCAAAACCAATTATCTTTATCAATATTAATTATAAATTCAAACCAATTATAATTATCAATATTAATTATCCTCAAAATCAAACCAAAATAATATTGATGACTGATAATTGATGTTGATGAAAGAATGATATTGATATTCAAGACAATTTGTCTTGAATATCAATATTTTCTCTTCATCAACATCAATTATCAGTCATCAATATTATTAAACTTATTCTTTAAATTAACTTATATAAATAAGAAATCTATTTATAAAAAAATATGTATCAAATATTTGTAACATTTCGTAATAAATAAAATTATCATTAAAAATAAGATGTAATATAGAGAAATATAGATGTAATAAATGGAAGCTAATGCAATAACAATCTTCCTTATAATATCAACAGTAACGGAAAAGCCTGCCAATTCGTGATCACAAGATTGACAATCAAATTTAATATTAACTCTAAACGCACAGCAAATATTTACTTAACAAACTGAAATAACATCCACCTTGATAATTTCATATTCCCTGTCAACACAGCTAACATTTAATATAACGCATACTTTGGATATCTATAATTTACGGATGCAAATGATATTAAGGATTCACATGTGGGCATTTGAACTCAAGTTGGTCTTATTAAATATTTTTGGATATCACCGTCTAAAATGATCTGCAACCCGAAAAACAAACACAATTTAATTCGGATAGCCGAAAGCAAAATCCACTAGTTTGAAATTTGCAAACCGTGATAGCTCCAGGAAGGAGTCACCTACTCTACTCTTGAGTGCCAATTACACCACACACATTATGCACTTGCTACTTGAAAGCGCGGGACCTACCTTGATTATGATTGATGTTTCCGGACAATGTATTGGAATCTAGAATAAATATTAACTTTCTGTTCGTGATGTTAATTTGGTAATTTCCCAGTTTCGAGTTTGATGCAGTCTGTTCATAGTAAAGTTCCAGCTTATCATTTAAGCTGGAACTTTTTGCCAATGCTATAAAAGTAAATTTCAGTCACTGTTAAATAGCCAGAAGGACATTTAACATTATTAATATAGTTACGTTTGTATTAATACAAATATTTTTATCCAATTA